>JANHGN010022563.1:0-54313 GCA_024605025.1 Megaceryle maxima | reverse complement strand
AAGCCCTTCTTGTTATATTTTGCATCCTTTGTCAAGTTCAGCTCCAACCGTGCCTTGGCCTTCCTGACCTCATGCCTACACAATTGGGTATTGAACTCCTGCAGGAACTTCTGAAGATCTTCCTATTTAGGTCATTTGTTTTTTTCATTTTATAAAGCTCATCTTTTCTCTTGCGACTTGAATGTTTTATACAAATGCTGTTTCACTACAATTCATCCTGTGTCAGAGACCATTCCTAGCTCTGCTCTTCCAAGAGCAAGGCAGGTTGCAAACAGGTTCAGGAATGTCACTGTCCTTTCTGACCTGGGGCAGAGTAAGCCCACACAAGAGCCCCTCATCCACACCTCTGCCTTGTTGGCATCCTGAAGGGAGAACCAAAACTGTTTGCCACTACTATCATGGAGTTTGGAGTAGCAGCTTGGCTCCTTACTTATTCACTAACTGCCTACTAAATCTGTGTGTGAGTTCAAAAGGATTAATAGAGACACAAAAATATTCTTAACGCATCCCTGTTCTCTTTTATCCTGTCATATTTTTTATCTGTCTTCTCCAATAAAAATGTCAGAAATGATAACTGAATATTTTTATTAAAAATAAACAAACCAATTTATTACTAAGAAACTACCTGACCCTGCTGACTCCAACCCACAACTCTAATTAAGAGTCATTAAAATTCATATTTTAAGGTTTTCATATAATGATAATAATGCTTCATAGCTAAATTATAAAATCTTAAAACCTTCTAAAGTGTCCAACATCTAATGCTTTCACCTTATAATCTGTGGAAGTAAGAGATACTGCAAAGTATAAAATTATTATTTCTTCCCTCATTTATTTTTTCATTTATATAATTTCCACAAACTGTAAACTCTGCGCATTTTACCCACACATTTATCCAAAAGTCTAGCCATACATCTGATCTCATAATTTTCCCAAAGCATATTTTGTTCTTAGTTTATTAAAACTAGGATTTATTCACATATATACATGTGTACTTTTCATATGAATTTTCTCCACATATTAATGAAGTATTTCAGTAGTATTTTAGTAATTGCTGTAGTGTTTTTACCATTAATGTTTCTGTGGTCTCTGCACATCTTGAATTCTAAAAAGCTTTGTAATGATTTAGATTTTTTTTGTCCAATTTCATTTGATTGTTATTGAGGGAAGATGAACTAGGGCACAGTAAATTCTATGGTTTGATTTGAAGCCCGTGAGCTTTGTTATTCTCATCTCTTCTGGCATGGAGTTCCTCAGCCATGAGCAGGTTAAACAAAAACAACAAAAAAAATAGTCCTGTTTCCTTCATTTTGAAGTGGACAGTTTCATTGAACCAGGAAAAGTAGCACAGGAAGCCCCTGACTGTGAAGTATGAAATTGTTCCAATAAGGGTATGAGATGGTCAGGAACCCTGAGGAAAATGCTGCAATTCATTTGCAACTGCAGAACATGACATGTTATTGGCTCTCCCACCTGTTCCCTGTGTGTGATAAAAATGGAAATTCTCTGGAATAATTAATGAATTCTGTTAATACAGTTACTGCATTCTTTACCATCTGAATACATGAAATTATTTAATTGAAGACTATACAGATAAAGAGCAAGTCAGAGAATGGTAGTTCAAAATAAGCAATTTCTCTGGCTAACTCTCTGCTCTCCATTCCCCCTTCCTCCCTACAGACAATATTGTGAAGGAAAAGTGGCCACACTGCTGTTTTGGGAAATCATGCAAGTGACAAAAGATGACGTACACATAAATGTACAAATTTCTGACAGGCACCAGTGCTGGAAGATTTGAGAATTAGAAAAAAAGATTGCTTTAGACTGCCATCATAAAACTACTTCTGTCACGCTTTCAGAAGAACTGATGGACCTTTAAAGCAGCAATCTTTTGACCATAGGTTACCAGGGTCTCCTTCCTCACTTTCAACTGGTATTTGGTTATACAACAGAAGAGAGAGGTCCATCAGGAAACAGCCAGATATAGTTGATAGGCTCACAATTAGATTACAGAAAGATCTGAGATGTGGTTTTCAAAGTTCCTGGCTTAACTCAGGAAAACCATTTTCCTACAGCTTTGGAATATGTTGCCATTGAGACAGGATTTCCCATGAGAAACTCGTAAAAAACTCCATCCTAAAGCAGAGAAAACTTTGCTTAAGTTTAACCTAAATTGAAGGCACGTGTTTGAAACAAATTGGTATCTTCTAGTTGTTTCAATGGAAATTTAAGAAATGTGTCTCTGAATTGTCAACAAGCTTTTCTGACTGATGCTGGCAGCCATGAGAGGGGAGGGAGAAAGGGGTGGAGGCTGGCTAATGTGAAATTACAGCCAGAGGCAAAGAATGGAACAAAGAGTAGTTCACCATGAAGTTGTGGCACCTTGCTGTTTTATAAATCAGGCAACATTTTCAAAATTAATGCTTTTGCTGCTTTATACTATTGCCACATTCCAGTATAACAGTTTTAAAATGTGTGTAACAATGTCCAAGTTTAGATCTAAATTCCAGAAATACATCAAATTGAAGCTGACTGCTGTTGTAATAATTCTAAGTGTTTGGAAGTGTTCTTCTCATAAGCAGCACCTCTTTCTTGCAAGGATTACATTTGGTCTCGTCATTCAGCCAGTAACAGATCACAGGCATTTGCAAAATTGGGAAATGTTCCCTTGTGGCTTTTCACTCTTAATTACAAACTAAGACTTGACTCTTAATTAGACTACACTTGGAAGTTTCCCTGCCATTTGTTCCCTGCCATTTCCTCGCCAGCCTTCCACTGTCCTGCCATAACCAGGGAGGCTGTCAGCACATTGTTGCTGATGCCACAAAGTATTGTAGCTGTTGCCAGTAAAAAAAGCCTCATGGCCTGGTCTGAGCGTGGATATTACACAAGCAGATGAAGCATTTTCTGTGTCCACACTATCACAAAAAGTAAAGTTTGTAGCATGCAGCAGGGTATCTTTCTTAAAGGAATTTCTGATATTTATCAGTAGCATTTCACTTCATGCTTACAGCTGCTGTAAAACAGCAGTGTAAATAGTGCAGAACTTCTCTATGTGATAATACTGTATTTCAGTCTCACCAGAAATTTCATGTAATCAGTATAATTAGATTAGGATTGATTATTGTATAATGGGTTATAGTCAAGGGCTCTGGAGATAGCTCTGAATGGAGTTTTGCCATTTTCCTTTTAAATTAGAACATAAATCCTGAGCACACAAATACTATCTGTGATATTTTAAAAACATTTTAAGTTTAAAATAGTATGTTTTTTCTTGGAACATGATGTTTCCTTCAGCAAGAATTTGACTGAGACAGAGAATCTGCTTTTCTCTGATTAGAAGAAACTGTCAGCACTAGAAGAGCGACAGCAAGAGTTAACTGTCTCTGGGAATTCAGGCCCTGAAAAATCACAGGTCTGAGTCTAATGGAAGCAGGATGATACTGTCCCAGGGAATTCAAACTATTTTACTGGGTTTAATAAAAATTAAAATAAGAATCCTGAGTTCATGCAAAAGCTGTATATTTTCTTGATAAGATTTATTCATGGCATCATTTCTCCATCGGACTTGATTATTTGACTCAGTTTGTGGAGGAAATCTTATCTGAAGGTCAGCACACAGCTCAAAGGTCTCTGGATATAGTACACCACGATGGTTCAATATAATTCTGTTGATTAATTTTGACATTAGTGAATGGTGTAGTTTATCATATTGCAAACATATATATAACCCTAACTGAAGTAGTCTGAAGATAACATTAAAACATATTTTAACATCTTTTCCAGACTACAGTTTCTGTTTGGAGTCAGAAAACAAATTCTTCATTTGAAAATTGCAGTGTTATGATGACAAAATCTAAGATGTTCCTAGATCTAGTACTTTCTCAGGATGTGTTAATATCTTTTATTTACATAGCATCATGGAAATACATGGCATACATTCTAATTTTGTATTTAGAAGTTGTTTGATAATTCAGACAAAGCAGGATAATGAGCATAAACAGAAAGTTAATTATATTTCACAGTAGATAAAATTTATTTCAGATGATTTGTCCTTATTTCCAGAGCCCTGGGTGAACCTTAATCACTCTGCAGCCTCACCTGAGCCCTCTCCCCACTCCCCCAGCTCACTGGCCCAGGAGGCCCATTTGAGCTTGCTCAGGTACTGGCCTGCAAAGCTTGAGGTCTGTTGTAGGTGGGTTTGTGACAGTCTATTGCTGCTTCTGAGGTGCTTTCTGGTTCTGCTTGTTATCTTGCATTGTCTGAAGCTTTTTGGGGGGATGACAGCACCCACTGTCATCACCAATTTTGCCCTGCTTGACTGCTGCAGGACTGTACACTGGTTGGTAAGGTCTGTATCCTGCCTTGTGTGGTTATCGCCTTTGGTTCCTGGCTCTATATCTATATGTTATTGCTGCTCTCTATATCTGTATTTCAGGTGCATCTAAAGTAAAAATCTAAAGCCTACTGCAGTTGTTGCTCGTTAGTATCATGAAAGACTTTCACAAACACGGTACCTAACTAACAGACCATTACTCCTATGAAATATTCAGAATGCCTTTACATTTACAAGCTAAATACACCGTACAAGGACTTTCAGGCTTTATTCAGTGTTGAAAATGACCATCGTTCATGTATTTCATGAAGTAAGCTGCTCTGCAACTAGCATAGGCTAGAACAGAGAGTATATTCTAGAGGCTACAAGCTCAGTGACAGACTGACAGAATTCTTTAGATGGTGCAAATGTTTCAATTTTTTTTTTCCTCGGATGGACAAAATGCACACTTCTTTATAGTTTTGTCTCTCAGTTTTGGATGATGCACATGAAAATGCCTTTTACACATTCTGGTCTGCATAAGTATTTGTGTTTGGAGCATTATTGTAGTTTTGAAGTGAATCTCCTCTGCCTGTTTACTGCATGTTGATTTAGTTTAGTCTGCCAGAAGATTTGTTGAGCACAAAATACCCATCAACCTTTCTAAAAAAGGTCCAGAACAATGGCTGGTCCTTGGGCCACCTTTGAACCATATGTGAGCTGGTTCAGAAGGACCAGCTGAAAATTACTTTTAGCTACAATTCTTGAACTGCATACACAGTATTCTCATCACTGTCTACTGATTTTATTTTATTGTACTAAATTAGTAATTGTATCAGTCTTAGCTTTGGTCATAGCCTGCACTGTTAATCTTACTGACAACACAGTAGTATTTAAACTTCTTCGAAGTTGACAAAAGAATGACTCTGTTTATTGATTTTTCCCTAGCTTGAAAAGTTATGCTTGTAATTGACTTAAGAGAAATTGGTTTAAGTTGATTTAACTTTCATGTTGTCTTCTGTTCTAATTAAACAATGCAGGAATAAATTGCCAGGTGCTATGGCATTTTTCTTACTGCAGAATAAGAGTAGGAAAAGGTCAGAGAACATGACTGCCACAAGTCTCTGATGATAATAGTTAAAAAAACATCTGTAGCCTTAGAAGTTGTATATAGATTTTGGGGAAAAATCTTGGCTGGTTTTGAGGCTGTGAAATTTTCTATACAAGCCCCAGATCCATCTTTTGAATCTCTGCAGCCAAGCGGCATGCAAGCTATGCAGAAAGACTTCTATTACAAACCAGCTAGTTTTACATTCTCTTATGTTTTTAACACTTTAGGAGCTATGCACTGTATTTTTAGAACTTCCCTTAAAAAAGGCTACTCAACATTAGGATTACTGAAGTGTTACCTGAGGATATATGGAGAGTGGAACTAGAATAGATCTGAAGGCTGCCCAGACTTGGAGTTCCATAGTCTGCATAGTGCAAGGAAGAACGTTACGTTAGGGACTTGAATTTGTTTTGAACCATTTAGTCTAACCCCAGGGCTTGGCTTTCAAGAAGGCATTTAGTACTGCACAAACAAAAGTGATGGTTCTGGGGGCTCTTTGGAAGAACCTAAGTAGAGTTCACGTTTCTGATTTTTATTATTCACATGCTTCAGTTGCCCCCAAGAACTTTGGCTAATTGCACTGTATTGTTGATTATAAAAGCCTGGAAAAACAAACAAGACAATGCATTAGAGTGCTTCACAGAAGCTGTGCTTTATACTTCTGTAACAGAAAAAAATCAATTGGATATACAAGAAAGAAGTATTTCTGCGGAGATACAGATGGAAGTGTTTTGTATAGAACATAGTCTATCCCGTTTCATAGTTTTCAGATGTACAGAACTTGTAGCAAATCAGATATTGGAAGAATTATGCAAATTAGATTAGCAAGTTACATATGCTAGAGAGCATAACTTTATCCCATTTGCCAGTGTGTGTTACCCATCTTCCAGGTGTAGAAGAGATTGCATGCTAACAATTAATGCCCTAGCTGTGGCAGCTCACCATTGTGATGAAGCCACATGTTCAGAGTGACACAATAGTGTCAGGGTGACTCTTCTGGAGATCTGATCTGATAAATTATGAACTCATCACGCCACCAGATGAGCTCTCATCACTGTTGCCTCCAAAAAGCTTGCAGGTGTGATGTGCACTGTTCAGTAATGGTTTCAAGGGACTTTCCAGTTGCCTAAGGCAGTAGATGGAACCAGTGTTCCTATTTCTATTCCCACTTTTAATGTTAAACCTCTCAATTTTAAGTAGGAAAAAGCTACGCTTATTCTGCTCTGGCAAGGTTTACTTGTGAGCCAAAATTACCCACTACAAAGGCAGGTGAGAGGAACTATTTGATTCTAGCATCACTGGAAAAGTTTTCCTGACATAGGCAGACCTGTGAAGAATAATGGTCTTGCTACTTCACTCTGACATCTTCATTTTATTGTCTGTTAAGGTGCCACCTAGTCTGACTTGCACCAGATGATCCCCTTGGAATGGAGGGAGAGATGTGGCTGTGCTATACTTGGCTAGGAGCTACTGAGCAGCATTTTCTTGAATACCTGGATACCGCCGCCACACGTATGTGTGAGAACAGGAAGGCACCAGAAAGCAGAGTTGGGAGTTGAAGAGTGGAGCCTTTCACAACTCTATATAAACAGACTAAATGGTAGTAGCGTAATCAGGGCTGCTGTACTCTACTTGGAGGGTAGACCAAGTATAAAATTCCAGTGTGTGCGTGGTTTTCATTAAGCTTTGTGTAACTTTTCATAGTTGATTTTTATGAAAGCACCATGAGTTATTTTTTAAGTAGTTTAAATCTGTGGACTATGCATTCAGGATATGGGTTTTTACTTGTGCACTTGTGCTTTAATGTTATGATTTAAAAAAAAAAAAAAAAAAATCAAACCACAATTTGGAAACTATGCTTTTATAGAATGATCATTATCAAGTGATGCTGTGTGTACCTTTGTGGGTTATTTTGTGACAGCGTGATGGACTATCTCAGAGCAGAACTCAAAATTGTGAGCTATGCTGTCATTGTATAGGACCTATTTTACCCACTGTATGTACTTCTTGGGCTTTATTAACCTTATAAAACTTCATAGGTATGTCAAGAATATAAAACTCCTAAACCCCCCTTACAAAAGTGCTATTTAGTAGGCTATTTAGATTTTTGTAAAAAACAAAATTAAATGAGTGCTACAAAAATCAGGATTTCAAATTAGTGTTAATAATGGAAGGCAGTCCATGTGATTCTTGGTGCATAAACCTTTTTGCTGTGGCCTTTTCTTTCTAGACCTAGTTCTATTTTCTCAAGGGCTGGAAGACTGAAAGCCACCATGCTTTTCAGCTGAAGGCATCAGAGGTCAGCAGCTAGCTTTTGTTTTCAATAACCTGTAGGTAGAAAGGCTGATTGGACAGTATTTGAGATAAACTGATATTCCCAATATAAAGAGGCTTCAAGGGTCTTGTAAGACCAGGTTTGTAATTCCTTCCCTCTTTGTTGTTGGCTTGAGGAAGGTTTATTGTTTGGGTTTGTGATTCTTTTTTTCTTCTTTTTGGGTTTTGGGGTTTTTTGGGGGTGGCACTTCTGATGTCTTAGTCAGTTCCTTGGTGTAGCATTATCCCACTATTAGGTTCCTCAGAACTCTGTGTCTGTTCTAAAGATATGTGCTATGGTTGGCTGTAGTACACAAGTCTCTGCAAGGTTTTATGGTGTTCTCTGTTTTGCATATTACCATCATGGGCTGGCAAGCGGAGCTTTGAGGCTCCCAGGGTGAATCTAATCCATACTTTTGCACTCCTGCAGAAATCCTGGCAGGACTTTAGGCCATAAGGAGAGTTGGATGGCAGAAAACGGTTGGGGGGAGGTTAGCAATTGCATTTGAGACTCCGATGGGAGTCTTTAATACTGGTAATGTGTTCAGTGTGATAAAGTAGAAAAGTACTTCTTTGGGAGAGCTGACAAGAGACCAGGAAGATACATTCTGGTGCTACAGATCTGAAGACTCCTTCCTGATGCTTTACTTGGCTGTACAGGCTTAGCTTACTATTTTAGAACAAACAACAAAGCAACTCTGCATTGTAATGCCAGAGCAGTAATAGAGCACTTCCTGTACTTAAAATTCAATTTTATATTCCCTGCAGAAATACACATGGTTTTCAGTGAAATAAATACAGTTTAGCATGCTTGGTATTAATATGTTTGGTATTAATATTATTGGCTCCCTGCTGCTTGTATGCATTTTTGTGCCAGAATAATTTTATGAGAGAAAAATGTCTTTAAAGCTTTTGCACAGACGAAATGCAATACTTTTTACTTGGAAAATGCCTCCAAAAGGCCTCATGTGGTGTTCTGTGCTGTATGATCTATAATATGATGGAGTGATTCAAACTGGCCTTAGCAAAACATTTAGCTGCTTGCTACATACCCAGTGAACACTTTCTGTGGTAGAGTTTTCATTTGTAAATATAGGATGTGAAAGGGCATAATGAATAGGGAAGAGAAGTACTGCCAGAGCGACAAACTCTGAAGCTGAACCAACAAAAGGATGCTCTGGTAGCTGAGCTAACTCATTGAGGAAAAGGTACTATTTAATCCTGAAGACTGTGGGGATGTTTTCATCAATGCATTCACTACTGAATACATGAGTGAGTAGACTTCACACTAAGAAGTCAGGACAGGGAGCTGAGAAAGATAAGGTTATAGTCTGTGACAGGCTGAATGATGTTTTTGTTCATTAGGAGGACTGGAAACACACAGGGCAAGACTGATTCTGAACAGAATCCTTTGTAGTCACCACTTTTGTGTGCCCGATGAGAGGAAGAAAATCTCACAATACAGTATCTGATATGATTTTCTTATTATTTGTTTTTAAGGTGAGTCTGTATCATGAACTGTAATGCCAATGGCATAGAGCAATGGCAGGTGCAATGAGTCACAAGATAAGTGCCACCAAGCCAAGGTGTCAATTGCAGGATTGCATCTTTGGGCGTGTATAGGAATTGATAGCTGGCAGATAAAAGGGCTGAGAGATTTGTTATCATGGGGTCTACTTCAGCATGCTGCTTCTCCTTCAGGGCTCTGCCAGTCTTTTGGTAAGACTCTTTGAATCTAATGTGAGGCCTATAAGCACTAAGGATGGTGGAGCATTAGCTGTGACACTACATTGCATAAGCAATGTATAAGCAATGCATAACAAAACTACACTGTTTTGTGAGAAGGCAAGCAGTGTAGTAAAGCACATGGAGGACTGCAATATAATGTAGAGCTCCAAGGCACTGATGTGAAAGTTAATACCCACTTACTATGCCATCAAATAACTACCTTCTAACAGAAGCATATGTATAGTATCTTGCCAGTTGCTGCAAACCAAGATTTCCATCATATGGATGCAGATCTTTTCAATAAGTAGTAACTGAGCTCAGTACAATTAATTCGTTCCATTCCCCTGTGTGGGCACACCCTGTAACAGCAACAACTCTTGATTTTAAAATCAGCAGTTCTCTTACTAAACTATACACTGTGCTTTCAGAATTTCTCATATGCTGTTCCTCTTGTATTTTTTCAATGTCAGGAAACCTTTGTTTTAGTGAGCTTTCTCCTTTTCTTCTAGTAATCTAGTGTATCATAATACATCTTACATGTTTATTTATGAAATCCCTTTTACCTGCCCAGTTTTCTGATGTTTCCTGCCCTCCTATCTTTTGAAGCAAGGCATTTTTATGCTGGTCTTTACTACAGACCAGCATTGTTCTTTCTGTTCAAGATTTGTCAGACTTTTTTTTTTTTTCTTTCCAGTTTTAGAGAGAATATTCCTTTCGTGAGGCTGACATTTTAGGGTGCTTTTTAGTTTTGAAAAGTGTTTAAAAGCTTCTTTTCCTATCATCTTTAGGTCTTATTCCATAGCATGGCAAATGTTCAAAGCAGGGGTGAGGGATCATTTTTCTTAATGATTGTTTCCTGTATTCCTCTAATGGTATCTGTACATAGTTATTTGACAATGTGATAATAGGTTGTGTAGATAGACTGGGAGAGGCTTAAATGCATCTGCTCAGATACTAATAGAAATTTAGCTGTAATAATAAAGGCTGCACAAACCCACCAGGGGCTCTCAATAAACATGCAGCAGATGCATCTAGAGTAACTATGGCTATGCTGCTGATATTTTCACTGGTTTATTGGTTTCCAGTTTGGGTGGAACTTTGAACTGCATCACTCTTGAGCTCTGCAGACAGATGTATCCTGAATCAAATGAGTGCCCCACTGGCAGTAGTAGGCCAAAGTAGAAAGCATAAAGGCTCTGTGATGTAATTTTTTTCAAAATGCTGGGATTACAGAGAGTTCAGTCAGAGAACATTGTCTAATTTAATGGTCCTGCAAGTATTATTCTCAATGCAGAATTGCAGAATTTGTCCTATAGTTGGATACAACAACTAAATTACACATTTTTAGGTAGAGCCAAAATGACAGAGTTTTGGAAGCAACAAGTCTTGGTTGCACCCACGTTAATGTAATAGAAAATCTGTAGAAATATCATAAATGTGTGCAACTTTCTGGGGCCTTATTTGTAGATAATAATACTATGTTTAGCTTACTCTGAAGAGTTATCCTCAGCCGTTTGCTGGTATGTATGTGCATATAAGAGAATCCCCTCAAGGGGGCACTATTGGTTTAAGCACAACACAGTAGGTGTAGTTCTGTCTTGATTTTCATTTATAGGAGAACAGACAAAAAAGCTTTAGGAGCTCCTACAATGACTTTCAAGTAGCAGTTAAAATAAGCTAAAATAACAGTTATATAAGGTAAAGGATCTTCAATTCTATAATTCTGGTAGAAAGTAAATCTAGTTACATAATGTCTACAGCCAGACTTTTTACTTTCACTTAAAATAGGATCATACTAAGAATGAAGGCTTATTATAAATTTGGTATTTAATTGATTTATCTGTTTCATCGTTTTTCTTATTCCTTCTGTAGCTAGTTTTATTTTGGGGGGGGTGAAAGCAAGGGGGAAATCAACTGTCATTATATATGTGACGTGGATTTCCCTCTGTTACAAGAGCAGGGTACATAAACTGAGCAGAGCCACAGTGACAGTGAAAAATGTGATACTTATGGGATGAATTTATCTGGCCATTTAGAGGAAGCTTCCTGCTTGGTGTCCTTTTCCCAGACCCATGTAAACTGAACTGCAATTTATTTCTAAACCTGTATGCTACTAAGTTTCTTTTACTACTTCTTGAACAGCTGGATTTCTCTTTGTTATCATTGTTATTAAGCACTGGGATAATTATTAGCTCTTCAGAGAGCAGACATATAAACATGATAGTATCTATCATGACAATGCCATCACAAAGCAGCTGAAAAAGTGGCAGTAAGGAAAGAAAATTACATTAAACCTCTGTTTTTACTTTAATCATTGTCTGGCTGCAAAAACATTTATTAGGTAAAACTGAACTACATTTTGGGCCTTTGAGTGGGAAATTCCTTCGAAGAAACAAGCCTTGTATCCTTCAAAAGAAGGATTAGCAGTTCCTAAATGCCTGACTGATTTCTTAAACACAGTCCATGTGGCTAAAAAGGAAACTAGAGCAGTGGTAATACTTCACTGTTACATGCTTCCACTTAACAGCATTGAGACAAAACAGAAGCAGCAAAAGAAAGAACTAGACAGAACAAATGATCTGAGCTCAGAGCAGAACAGTTACGAATCATTTGCAAGAGTGTATATCCATGCGGTCTAGAAAGGTCAGCTCTGAAACATTAAAAAAAGCCTCACAAGCTGGAGGGGTCAGTCATCTTATTAATGGAACTGTGGATGAATTGGGTAAAGCATCGAGTTCATATGCTGTTAATTTGAGTCAGAGGTTACTTGTAGGCTATTTCCACTGTTAGTACCCATGTCCCCTACAACACCTTCTACTTTTCCACCAGCTGCTCTTCTCCTGGGCTCCACATGCATCGCCCCAAAATGAAAGCCTTAGCTCCAGCAGAGACCTCATCAGAGTCAGAAGACCTCCTGATACTTTGAGATAATGATTATTATTAGTGCCAACATCCCTTCTGGGTGACTGTCATCCTAAACTATAGTGCAAAATTGGCTAGCCTTGTTTGTTAATTAATTCTGTTTGCAAAATACTCCTCTGAGTGAGAAGGAATAAATGTTACCATTAAGGATTTAAATAGGCTTTCAGATTAAATACCATAACCAGCTGCAGGTCAGCAACAAACCGTTCTTTGTTAAGGTGTTTTCCTTTTACAGAGATACAGACTGAACAAGCAGAATAATCTCATCTTTTTAAGGTAGACTGTTAAGGCAGACTACTTCTATGATCAAAAATATCCTCTAAGTTATAGTAGGAGAAAGGAATTCTAAGGAATAAATTTTGAACTATTCATTAGTTTAGTGTAGTGTTCTCTGAAAAACCCTGTGAAAAGGGCTACAACATTCTACTTATGGTTAATATTTTATACATTTTTTGACCTGTTACAAATATTTATAAGGAATAATCATCAGCAAAAAGAAATGTTTTCTGGCCCATGTGCAAATTATCAAGCTGGAATCAAGACTGATATACACAGACATCAGAACTCTTACCCAGTTATTAAACAAACAATAATTTTAGCAGATTAAAAAAAATGCTTATATTAATAAACATTCAGTCATGAGAGAAGTTGCTTCATAACAGATTAAAAAAGAAATTATAATCTGGTATCTTGATATATATATCTTTTCAGCAGAAAACTAAAAACCATCCTTTGACTTTTTAACTCAACAGCACACTGTATAATACCCTTAACTTTGGTGATCTCAGTTGTTTTGTTACAGAGCAGTATGTAAAAATCATAAAGAACTTCAGTATTGTATGACCACCTTAGGGAAAAGTATACAATTTTGTAGGTGTATAAAGCTGTCAAGAAGAATCCACCCAAGGAAGACATTTAGACACTGGAAAGGATTATACAGGAAACAGCTGTTGATATGACAGTGGTTCAGAAAAGCCTAAACAAAATGACCAAGTGTTATCACTGTAGGTTTTAGCAGAAGAAAAATTACCTGTCATATAAGAATACTTATATAAAACTTTTTAAAATGGGATGTTAGGGTAAAAATACAACAGGGTAAAAATATCAGAAAATAGGAGAAAAGGAAATAGCTAAGAAGTTCAGATTAGTTAATGCATGGTAGTGGTCACTATTTTCATTTCTTCTACTCAACAACATTTTTCTATTTAGTATAATGGTAGCTATGTGATTGTGTATACATAATAGGAATCTTGGGAATTCCTTCTCAAGATTACTCCTAAGAGACTATAGAAGATATGGTATACCATTAGCTCATTCAGATGATGTAATAGAAGTGAAGATGATATGAACGGGCCAGTAATTGTCTACCACTGAAAACAGCCCTCATGTTTCATGATTCACAAAACCTGCTCTGAAACAGTGTTTTGGAATTTTGAGGTACCTTTACAAAACTTTATGGCATATTTTTAGAGATTAAAAAGAATAGGTAAGAATTCCAATTTTGTGTTCATCTCAGATTAAATTGAATTCACAAGTAAACTGGTATCACAGTGAATTGAACCACCTGGACATAACGCAAACAAAGGGGTCTTATAGTTCATGGTTGCCTCTGAAAGAAGTGTGAATGAGTAGACTACTCCCAGTTTTAGGTGGCTCATAATCCACACTCTTGCAAGAAGCTTAATCAGGAATGCTACCTAGTAATTATAATTTTTTCATCCAGCATTAGGGGTTGGGGTTTTTTTGTGACCTTCAGTTATTTCTATTAATTAGCTCAAATATTTTAATATCAGTCATCTTAATGTAATGATATAAAATAATAATTTATGGTTTTTTGCTCTACAAGCTTGCCAAAGGATTTTCCCAAATGCAAAATAGGGATTTCTTAAAAGCTTTTAACTGTTTCACTAGTATTTCATAGAGAGAAAAGCTGTTTTCAGAGATAATTTGACAAATAACCAGGGGTAAAATCAGATGTGAAAATGAATAGATAATCCTGAGGGAGGAAGCTCAGAAGAACAGAGATTCAAACAGAAATTATTGTACAACAGTTATATTTTCAGTGCTCTGTATTTTCCATTCTTCTTGTGGGCATAATGAAGGCCATGTACACAAAGTGCAGTCTCAAACATAGAAATGTACTCCATCCAGTTCATTATTTACTGACCTTGGGAAGATCCTGAACAGCATCTCCAGCTGGTGAGGAATGCCTCTCTAATGACACGCGCTAACATCAAAGGTGATGCAGGGTTTGATGGGAAATAGAAGCTAATTACCTCTTCTGAGCTGATAAATATGGGTTTCATGCCAGCATTGTCCTAGCTACTGGGGTCAAATGACATCAAGACTCCAAAAGCATGGATGAAAGTAGGGAGGCACAGAAATTGTCTGTGGAAAAGGATAGGGAGGCAATTACCAGTAATGTGGTGCTGTGTGAAGCAAGCAAACTTAATATCATAGTAAACCAAAACTGGGGCAACTGGAGGTAAAAGCTTTTCACAGGGGATACAAAACCTCTTCAGTTTTCTTAAGCTGAATGGCAAGAGTAGACTATACTAAAGGAAGATGCTAGAGAAGAAAATCAGCTCAATGTTCCTGTACATTAGGGATCCAAAGTGGCATAGAGCTTCTTGATAAAATTACAGTGTGTTGCCTTTCTAGCCACAGATCTGCATATACGCAGCTAGCTGTAATTATTAACAATTAGCACACTGGGCTGTGCTTTGCTCCTTGTCAGAGGAAATGCGTAGCATGCCCTATAATTCATCTTTCTGACCCACTTTGTAAGAAACACCCCTCATACTGGCAAAAGCTTGCTTGACAGAAGGCATGTCAGCAAGCGCTTTTGCTCAGTCTCACTCCACTGGCCACAAAAGAAGTTAGTACCAAAGCTGTTGTCCTAGGGAACTGCTGTTCTTGCTGTAATGTTTAATACTTGCCTTTAGAGGGGAAAAAAAAAAATATCTGTTTTCTTTGTATGCAGCAAATAACAAAGGGAAATTCATAGACAACATCATTAGACAGTCTTGTAGTTCATAGATGACAGTCAGAAATGCAGATAAATGCTTTATTGGCTAAGCAGAAAAAATCTGAACTGTAATACTAAGTTCAAATTAATTATTTTGTAAGGCATAATTTGTCAGACATTCTCTTTGGAGACTAAGCATATAGACATATCTAAGAATGACAAATTTTAAAATAAATACTTTGCTGTTTATTTTCGATCACATCATTTGACTTGCCACAGTAACATCCTTCCTGTCAGTCCAACTGATTGAAAAGGATCAAAAAAAAAAGTGCCTCCCTCTTCAGATGAATAACAATATTAAATATAATACTTTGACCAACTGTTTCACTGTTTAAGTACCTATGTAGTTCTTCAACTAAATTAAGATTTGTGTAATGTGCAATTCAGTGATATAGTAGGAGCTAGCATCTGGTGTTACTGTTGCAGTTCTACCCCTGTCAATATAATGCATTGACTTCTCTGGAGTTGAACAAGCAGTGTATTTAAAAAACATAGCTAAGTACTTAGAACTTTTATAATCAAGTCATTAATTATTTTTAACAATATACCGTTATTGGAAGTGACAGCTATATTTGTGTGAATGTGCTAGATTTTACTTTTAATTGTTATTCAGTTGAAAATGATGGATTCAATATCCACAAGACTAAAAAGGAGCCAGATTGATGTGGATGTGTTAGCTAGGCATGGCTGGAAATGGTTCTTGCAACTAGCATTCTGCCTGTCAGGAAATTCTGATGCATCTGCATTGATGCTGATGGAGAGAACTGTCCTGGATCACAACTATCCATATACAATATTCCCTGTCATCTGTCTCTATACTTTTTTCTTTCTGCTGGGTATAATTGCACAGAAACTGTAAAATGTCTTCGATCAGTAAAAAACTTTAAATGGATAACAGCCACTTTCCCCAAGCCCCTACTATTTTTTTCTTAGCTTTTCACTCAGAATACTCTCATTTTGAGGTTACTTACAGTTTTTGCTGAGAAAGTTCCATTCAAATTGATGGGTACTCTGGTCACATCAGAGCAGATGCAGTAGCAGAGAAGAAATCTTCAAGAATTTTTGTGGAATTTCCACTTCATTATTCATGTTACAGAGGCATTTCCCTTTCTTTTCACTTCTGTAAAATAAGAAGTAACTTTTAGTCCACTGTCCTTGGGGGACCTTTGGGAATTCCTAGCTATACTTAAGACTCAACCAGTTAGTGCCTTTAGTCTTACTTTTATTGACCCTTCTATTCCTATAGCCTTGGTTTGACATGGAAACAGGTTTCTCTGGGAGCAAACACAGCACAAGGAAGGTAGCTGTCCTTGTCTTTAGCTTGCAGTTGTCACTACCCACTGTCTTGTTATAAAGTTAGCCCACATTCAGAAAATTTAAATTTTAACTGGACTTTCAAAACCGTGCTGTGGATCCCAAGCATCCACACTTTGTTCCTGGTTTGCCCTCTCTGAAGTTACATCAAGCCAGGCAGAGAAAGCCTAGCAACTTGGCAGTGCAAATCAGTAGTCAAAAACAGCAGCAAGAGCTTTTTCTCTGCCACCTCTTTCCTTTGTTTACGTAGGAGAGGAAGAGAAAACCACTGTCTCTTGCATCAGCTAGAGATTGGTAGATTACTTAAACTCTTCTACCAACATAGTCCCCTCCCCTAGCTCACTGTGGGCTGGGCTGACCAGAAATCTTCTGACAAGGTAAATGGGGCTATGCACAGTTAGGCTTTCCTGCCGTCTGGACTTGTGAGTTCTAGTAATTTTTTTTTTTTTTTTCTTTTCCGATTTTTATTTTGCAACAACAGGCAGAGGAAATTATGCTGTGAGGAAAACAAGTTAAAGTGACATCTTGAAGTAATTCTGAAATTTGCAGATCTGGAGTCTAGGCACAGACTGTTTATAATTTCCATGTCTTCTGTGTAGACTCTGTGTGGTACCAAAGAAGATGCAATAGAAATGAAGTGAGGATGCTTTACCCATAGAAGAACAAACGCTACACTTCAAATAGCAGGGTTAATCTCTAAATCACTTCTTTCAGAAGTAGTAGGCCTCACACTGCATCAAATACTGACAGGTCTGTTCTAGAGAATGGAGATGTGAAAGAACAAATCTGTGATTTTTTTTTTTTTTTAATTATTTTGTTGTTGTTGCTCAAAAATATTCCTGAATATGCATTCCTAGAATAGTTAAAACTACTAAAACTTAAGTTTTATAATAATATTTTTGCATGTTATTGTTTCAAAGTAAAAGACTGTCTTTTCAGTTCTCTTATAGCCAAAATACAGTATTTTACTTTCCATGGAGAAGATCTGATTTCAAACTGAATCTTTCCATTTAGAAGAGCTGCATATACATTAATGAATTTTGAAAGCTAGGAGTGTGATCTTTGGGAGGTGTACAGTGTTGGCATTATGAGAGGAGGAGCAAAGATGGGTTCTTAACATTCTTGGTGGTCCATTGGTCTGCTAATTGAGGAAGCAGTACTGGTGTAGGCATACAACTCACATGACACCTGAGAATCTTTTGTCTTCCTAGGGCAAAGGAGTGGAGGGAGAAAGATTTGTTAGCTCACACTCTGAGACACAAACATCTGCCTGCCTCCCACCTTTTCTATTTCTGGATCAGTTAAGTTGCAGACTTCCTCAGCTGGTGCTGAATTGTAGTAACAAAGTTCTGAAATTTACCACTATTATTGTAGTCATCAAACTTGCTTTTAGGAGCCTTACCAGGTAAAAAATGCTAAAACATTGCAGCCAAATATATCACAAGCTACAGGTGAAGTTGCCTTGCCTCTTGAAGTAGAGCTGTGACTTCTGAGTGCTTCCTAGATGAATACCCCTAAAGACTCCTGACAGCTATGCTAAAAATGGAATCCTTCTATATTCAGTTTTGAGTTTATTTTCTGCTCCAAAGACAAACATTTCTATCTTCTAATTAATTTCACAGGATGTCTGTCAAACAAGGACTCAGCTCCCTGTCCTATGGCAAGTCATCTCACCTGCCTTAGATGGCTGTATTTTAAATAACTTTTTTGCAACACTCTGCAGCTGAGCACAAGCGAGTGAGCTGGTCCAGGAAAGCCACAACTGGACAAGCCTGGTTACCCCCGTAGGTACCAGCAACATCCCTACCATATATAGGTATCCTGATAATGCCTACAGGATGAACACTTAAGGCAACTGAACAATCTAGCCCATCCAATTTCTTATAGCTATTACTATATTGTAAATAGATACCTTTTCAGCACTGTGTTCTGATTGATGTCTTGTGTAGACCTGACAATGAGGTAAAAGTTTTACACTGGGTTTGACAAAGGGTCAGCTACAGAAACTGTGGAGCTTCACAGGTTTTGAGGGCTCTTAGTCTGAAAAAAAAAACCAAAACCCACAACCAAAACCCACAACAAACAAAACAATTCACAAAATCCAAACAAGCAAAAATGTCAACAAACAAACAAAAACACAACAAAACTAAGCAAACAAAACCCCCACCCACCACCACCAAAAAAAAATCCAAATCAAAACTCTATGACTGTTTCTGAAATTTTCTCTTGCACTCATCTCCAATTCTAATATGGAGCTGTAAACATCTGAGCTAAAATGGCTTACAATGTACTTCATAAAGATATGCAGTATTTATCAAAAATACAGTAGGCTTTCTGGAGGACCAGTGACCAACAGCAATGCTGAGAATGCAGGTGGGTTGGATGATGTGGACAGAAGTAAAAACATTTAGACCTATTTAACCAAATCTTCACTTCAGTGTTATGAAATCTCAGTATGTTTTTCAGGAACTCACAGTCAGCTGGTGTTATTAACGTGTGACTACTACATGGGCTATCAACTTCTACTAGCCTGTCTCTAATTCCTAGAAATTGCTTTATGCCAAAGTCATTACTGCCTAATTAGAGTCTACAAGAAACAAACTGATGAGCCAGGGAAGTTCCACAGCATTGCACGCACAATTGCGTATTATACACTCTTGCCAGATACAGGGAGCTTAGCGGTTGGTTAGTCAGGCTTTTACAAAAATGCTTTTGTAGTTGCTTTTAAGGGCTAGTAGTTTATTGGCAGTTATTTCACCCATGGATCACCAGATTCTTATTCAGATCGAAGACTGCAGATTTTTCCTTCACTCTTTCTTATTTCTTTTGTTTCACAGGAGGACTATGAGTTCACTCTGAAGATCTGGTTTGGGAGGGAAAGACCTGATTTTGCTGAAAACTTGTAATTCTCAGAATGAAGACAAAATAATTTTAATATGTAAGTTTGTTTAATGAAATAAAATCACTGGAATATAAATTACATAGTAATGTTTCAAAGTCCATAATTTATTTTTCCATTATTTTATGTAGACATTATCTTCAGTTTCACTTACTGAGAAAAGTTCATGATTGGAATTTTTGTTCTAATCTTGAACCATTAGGACAAATACTGTATGTGGTATTTGGGTTAAAAAACCTAATCAATTTAGCTGTTCCTGACTTTTTTTCAAAGGACTTAATTTCAGTCACTTTTACTCCATTGCTTTGTGGTGGGGTTTGTGGTTGGTTGGTTGGTTGGTTGTTTTTTAAACTGTGTATGTAAAACTAAAGGTATGTGGAAATATGCTGCTGCAATTCCATTTACACTAGGTGGAAGAGAAGCTGGGGTTTGAGATTTTGTAAAATGCTAGGTCAATAAACCACATAATCTATGAAGCAGACACGTCCCCTTATGTTAATTGCAGTATGGAGATTGGAAGCACAAGTGGCAAGAGATAGATAGCTTAAGGAACAATACCTTAGGCAAGCGAAGCGCTTGTCATCGTTTGCTTTTCTGTAACCAGGTCGCCCCCCTCCTTCCGCTCCTTTCCGGGCTAAATCTCTCCAAAAAGCTGGATTCTGCGTTACCGTGGGTGTGGCTGGATTTCACCTCATCAGGAAAAAAACCGCCTGCCTTCCTCCTCCCCCAAAAGGCGGGAGCGTGTGTCTGGGGTACGGATCGTGCGACTCATCTCCCTTTTTTGTCCCCAAGGGCATCAGCGACTCAGCTTCCCCACCCCTCTTCCTTCCCCTACGAAGAGTTTTTCCTCACGGGCACCTTTTTTTTATTTTAATTTTTTTTTTTATTTCCCCCCAAAGTGGGGAATCGAAGAGCATCTGCCGCCCCACGCTGGGGGCAGACTTGCCTGTGCCAGGGCCTCCCCCCCCCGCTTCTCTTGCTGCTGCAGGACACAGGCTGCGCTCCAGCCTCATGCGGCGCGGTCCTTAGGGGCTCGCGCGCCGCCGCAACGCGCGTGCACGAGCCCTGCAGCGGTTCCCGCCTCGGCCCCGCCCCTTTCTATTTGCGCCGCCATCCTCCGAACGGCGGTGAGGGGGATGGGGGAAAGAGGAGAGGAAGGGACGCGGGCTGGCGGAGGGATAACCGGCTTTCTCACACAGACCGGAGCGGAGGGATCCATACGCAGGAACCGCCCGTCAGAGAGGGAGAGAGAGAGGCAGGGAGGGGACGAGTGATGCGGCTCGGTTGGGGTGGCTGAGGCGAGGTGGCCGTTATTTGGAAGAAGGGGGTGGGAAGCGTACTGGTGTCGCGGAAGCCTGCAGAGAAGGAGGAGGAGGGGGGTGGCAGCAGGGGAGCAGAAGGCAAACAGCTGGAGCCCGGCGCAGGGGCTGGGGAAGGAGTCGGGGGGATCCGGGGGCGGCAAAGCGCCGAGGGCGGGTGGCGAGGAGAGAACTGAGGAGAGCGGCCAGTGCGGGGGAAGGGCGAGATTGTGGGGCGAGGCGGCGTGTGCCGGTCCTGTCCCCGGCTTGCGTCGTAGTTTGGTGGAAAAGGGAAGGGGTTAGAAAAGGGAACTGATTGAAAAGAGCATCTCATCCCTGCCGGCGGCTGGCTCCCTCTCCGTGGGTTGCCTGTGCTATTGCGGAGGCGAGGGGGGGCAGAGGGATTCTCTTGTGTGTAGAAGCAGCCTGGGGGGTTTGGCCTCTCTTTGCTTCCCCTCGTCTTGGGTTTGCGTTGGTTTTGGGTGGTTTGGTTTTTTGTTTGTTTGTTTTTTTCGTGGGGAAGGGGCAGGATGAGCTTGCAGAGTTTTACTGCAATTTCTCCTTCCTTTCTGAGGAGCTGCCGCTGCTGAAGCGGATTTTTCCTTCCTTTCTTTTTTTTTTTTTTTGTCTCATGCAGAATCCCAGTAGCTAGGCAGCCTCCCTCTTTTTCTTTCCTTCCTTCTACCCCTTCGGTATGTAGGAAGGGAGACACATCAATGGAAAGGCTGAAATGCGCGTAGATGGACTTTGGAATGAATTTTTTTTTTTTTTAAAGGAAGATAAATCCTAGTTGCCAGTTGCTTGGTAAAAATGGGGTTCACTTACTCCAGCTAAAGCCTTAGAGCGTTTCCGAGCTGCTACAGTGAAGGACTTCTCATATATTTTGCATCAGAGGAACTACGTTGATGCTAACCATTTTTTTTGTAAAATGGAGAACGAAATATTCACACCCCTTCTGGAGCAGTTCATGTCTAGCCCTCTTGTCACCTGGGTAAGCATTCATTTTTCCTCACACGTTATTAATTTATTTGATCATTGTTTGAAGGTAAATGCCATGCAGCAGAGAATAAGGTGGAGTTAGTATCATGGTGGTAATGTTTGTGTTTTAGGTTAAGACATTTGGACCGTTAGCTGGAGGAAACGGGACCAACCTGGAAGAGTATGTGGCGCTGGTGGATGGTGTATTTCTGAACGAAGTCATGCTGCAAATGTAAGTCTCTGCAAGTTGTGCTTTGGGTTGTATTTTTATGCTGTTTTCTTGTTTCTCTTGTATGCTCTGCTTTCTTCTGAAAACTCTTTTATCACCATGTTGACCTTGGTAAATTTAGTTTTTTTATACTTGAAGTAGTCATGTGGTTACTTAAAAGGAGACTTCAGCACATATCAGATACACTGTATGGTTTTGTGTCCAAGTGATGTGTCTGCAGGATGTATAGTGTAACGCAGACAGAATCACAATACGGAGAACTTACTGGAAAATTGGGTGACTGTAGAGAGTTATCCAAATTTCCATTGAGAAGCATAAAGGTTTGTTCTACTGCAAGTCACACTCACTGACAAAATTTTGAATAAATTTGCTTGGATAGTAAGATTCTAATAGATACCTTAGTTCATGTGACATACAACTTAAGGATTGTATGCAACTCTCATAATGCTTACTGAGCAAAGGGACCATAATTTAACTTCTGCCTTATTTTTCACATTTCCAAATTAGAGCAGATAGCTGTGGTACAGTAAAACTGGTACTTTAATTGAGAGTATAGAATGTTTTCTGTCTGTGAACCACAAAATAAATGTTTTTATGCGTTTTATACATTGTTTATTGACAATTTTGATTGTTAGAAGAATTTCTATAGTGACTTTTTGTTAATCATAGTTTTGACTGGATTCTTGCCTACTCCTGTAATGCCAGAGAGTAACACTTTTATCAAGTGTCTAGTGATATAAAAGTGTTACAGGTGAAAAAATTTCTCCATGGTTTGGTTTTTTGTTTGTTTGTTTGCTTTGTTTTTTTATGTTTTAAGTCTATATAAAGAAGTCTTTTGTTTGTATAGGTATGAAGAATGTAGGCTTATGGATGGCTGAATAGATACATCAGTGTGTGAGCAGCTTGTGTTGACAGCTGTTTCTCAGGAGCACTGCTCACTGCTAGGCATCATTTTATTCTTTATATTTTTTACTCATGTTTAGTACTTTAAAAGTTTTTGGTATTGGTGTTCAGCTTCTATAGGTAATCTATGTAAAAAAGTTTACATATTGCCACATTTAGGTTTGAATTCATATCCTTTTGAAACCTGTATTTTCTTCATCACCTAGCAACTAAAATTCCAAGTATTTGCATCTGTAATGATGAGAAACATGGAAAACTTGGTGGAATTGAACTTCTTGAAAAAAATCTGGAGTGTTTTTATGGCATATTTTAGTAAGAATTGTAAGTGATGTGTTCACTGAGGCATATGCTTTTTTTTTTTTTTTTTTTTTTTCTTGGACTACATATAAATTAAGAAGCTTGTCAATTATGACCATGCATTGAACATTTAGAGGTTCTATTTGGTACAAACAATTGCCAGCTGGAAGGCAGATTTAGAAATGGAAAAAATTATTTTGAAGAATGTAGTCTTGAAAGGAAACTTTATCAATATGTTTTTCTTTTAATACTAAGAGTATAAATTGCTGATATATACATGGGATCCATGAATGTAAGGTGGAAAGCTGCTGAGGGGGAACATTCCCATGTGCATTGAATTTGGCTTTGACTTTGTGCATCTTTGACTACATGCCATAATTACTGTAGTTTACTTACAGGGAGTTTTGTGTGTATGTGTTAAAAATATATAGATGGGAGATATAAATTTAAAATAACATAGTTTGGTAGTCAGAACAACAAACTAGTGGTGCTTGTATAAGGACTGGCATACAAATAAAAATCATTTTACAAATATGTAACGATGCTGGAAGGTGTATTTTGTTTTAAATACATTTTTGGGGACTAAAATATATTATGATGATTACTAGTTAGAACTGAAGTTTCCAGAACTGTATTCTTCTTTTGCATGAGTTTGGTTTGTTTTGGGTTTTTTGCCAGGATTGAAAAAGGGGAAAAAGTGTTTCATGTTTTGCAGATTGATTCTGTCTCTGGTGAAGTCACCGTGGAAACTAGTGTTAACTTCTAGTCCTATTCACTTTCAATATCCAGCTATTAAACATGTCTTCATTTGCAGAAATGTTGAAAAGATGTAGTTCTGGTTAATTGTCACTATTACTTATTTTTGGTATTTTCTATTTTATTAGTTTGTTGTGTGTGTTTGTTGTTGTGTTGGGTTTTGTGGTGTTTTTGTTTTTATTTTTTTCCTTGACTACCATATGTTGAGTAAATGTAGCAGAAAAAAATTGTATAATGTGATTTCAAAAGCAGAATATTTTTCTCCAGAATGTTGTTGTTTGTTTCTGTTATGTTGTTTTGTTTGTTTGTTTGTTGGGGTTTTTTTAAGCCCTCAAGGACTGACTTCACGTGATAACTAGAGATCTGTGGATAGGAGCTGTGGCTGTCTTAGAAGCTATAGAGAAATGTTCTTGTAGAAGTTCCCAGGAGTGCCATTTGTAGAAAAACCTGGAAAGCACCTCTAGAAGTTTGTTGTTGTTGTTGTTTTTGTTTGTTTCGCATGAGTTGTGTTACTGTGCTTACTATTTATGCTAGTTTTGAGATAATTAAGGCAGCTAATGTTTTGCTCTGAGAATATAGTGAGGGTGTAGCTGTCAGCCTACGGACTTTCTGATATGGTGGTGTAGGTCAGTTCCTGTGGTTGCAAAGCCGTTGCAGTAGATGCTCTGAAGTGTGTTAAAAGCATGAGCAAGTGGCAGGTGTTAGAGGTGCTCTGATCCTGCATCTTACAGAATTTAATACTTTATTTTTGCTGAATGTTGATGAAACAATTTCTATGACCATAGAAGTGAGTATTAGTATTGGAATAGGCATGGTTTATAAATAGTGACACAATCAAAAAAAAAAAAGTGGCTTTGTTACTTAGAGAAGGTTTTTTGTTCAGTTAGACAGGAGTTAATCCTGCTGTCCATCAGCTACAGGTGAGAGCTTGTTACTATGGCATTTGTTTCGCCTTGTGCTTGTGTAGAACAAATTTACTTTCAACAATTGTAATGATTTAGACAGAGGAAATAGATGTCAGCATTGGGGTAGTTGCAGGGTAATGATACCAAGATGGTCGGGTTTTATCAGCAGTGAGTTTTAGTATGTCATACATGAGAGAGAATAATTCATTATATTTCTTGTATCTCTTTTGCTTTTGACATTTTTGGACATTGTAGTGCACATGAAAATTACACAGTTTTTTGTTCAGTGCCCAGTTACATCTGAAGAGCTACAGGCCAACTTATTTTTTTTTAAATTATATTTCATTTTTAATTAAGGAGAGTTCCAGTGTTACAATAGTAGCTCCTAACTAGGGAGAATGTCTCTCATGTTCTGTTTAAATTTAGGTCCAGTTCTTAAAAGTATTCAGTTATCTACCTTCTGCTGGGATCAGTTAGTATCTGATACCTCTGGATAGAAACCCATCTGTTTTTCTAAATCTGAGCCTTTGTATCTTTGTGCTCTTTGATACAAAAAGGGGTCGTGCTTCTTGGAAATAAATCAGAACGCAAGAGAGTACTGCAGTAGTGTTCTGCCATAGCAGGGAGGTGGAGGAACATACCAAGAATACTTAATTCCTTTGCTATACCTCTGTATCATACTTTTAACATTATGAAGTGCTCATATACTTGAATAGAATATGCTGTGTGTACTACTAAAATAAATCGAGCAGTATAACTCAATGGTTAGTCACCTGTTGCGCATCTAGGTGCAATTACAGTAAAAGAATAACTGACCTGTCCTAAAGATAGTTTTTCACAGTCTAACACCACCTCATTTTCTTCTTTTTAGTCTTAGTATTTTACTGTTTATATACTCTTCTGATCCAAAAAGATCAAGGTATTCTTACAGAAACACGAATTTCATGAGTGTTTTTTATTTTCATTTCTGATAGGTCTCATTTTCTGACATTTGTTAATTGAATTCCAATAGGATTGTGTAAGATGCTGAAAGTCTTGTAGTATGAACTGAGGTTCCCAAACTGGAAAGAGTCTTGCTAGTTCCTGTGAAGAAAAATAGATGGCTCAAGTGATTACAATATTGGGAATTTCATTATATTTAGCACTACCATTAGTATTTGGTCAAGTAACAAACACTTGAAACTGTACTTTAGTTTTAATGATTTTTTTTTTTTTTGTGTGCCTTGCAGTTGTGGAAATGGATGTTTTAGAGTAACTGTTGGACAGGTACTGTATGGAGAATCAACCTCTGAAACACAGTTAATGTAATCTGCTGTCTGATGAACCTGTCTGCTTTCATCACCGTAACTTTTGTCTTAATTGGATATATTAATTGATACTAGCTGTATTGTATCAACAACCATATTGTTACATCGAGACATGCTGTAAACTACTTTGAAGGATAAACTATTATATTATTCTCCCATTTTTCTCCCTTTGGTGTTCTTCCAGTGTTTTTTCACTGACTGGATCCAAACACAGGCCTCTCATGTCCAGAGAATTTTCCAGGTGGACTGGCTGACTGTTTCCTTCTACCACTCTGGTGGTATGTGCCTAGAATGCGTAGACTGCCTCATTGACTCCTTTCTGAGCCTTTAGTCTTCAGTTGTACACTTTTTTTCCAAACAGTTAGCTTGCCAGCCCATACTTCTGGCTTGCCTATATCTTTCCCTGAAAACTGGACTCCATCTCTAGTGCTTGAGCCAGCTGCCTGGCTCTGTGAAAGAGTTCAGGAACATGTTCTCCAGTCCAGTTAACTCTTTCTTGTGAAGACCAAAGAGCAAGAGGCAGCTTCAGACAAGGCTGGGCAGGGAAATGGAAAAAAAGTTTTGAGGAAAATAAAATTGGTGAGTTTGACGGTAAAAATATGAGCACATACTTCTAGAAAAAAGTCAAATATTATTGTCTGGACCCTTGTCGCTTTCTTGAGGCAAATGGATTTGATTCACACATTTCAGATGTTCTGTTGGGCTTCCCCAGATGCAAAGAAGAAGTCACTCTAGTAGTCTTTGAGAATTGTTGCTCATACTTAAGAGTGGTTCTGCAGCAGCAGGGCCTAGATTTTTCTCAAGGAAACATGATTTTTCTAATGCGCTTTTTTTTTTTTTTCTAAAGAAGCAAATTCTTTAGTAAATCCTCCATCATAATGTGCACCATGGGCAAGATCATTGGAATTAAAACCTTTTGATTACACAAGAGGAAAATTATAGTTCTTATAGTGTAATGATGATTATTTTTTAGACTTGACATCTGCCCGCAATGCGCTTTGAATTGGGCCAAAGAGGACGACATAGGCTGATACCTGTACTACTGAGATGCTTGGGCTTTTGATAGCTAAGGGGGGGGGGGGGAAGGGGCTTGTATGTGGAATACTTAGTGTTTGATCTTTGGTTGTGGCTCTATTTTAGTAGGAGGGTTTTTATGCTTTTGTACCATTTTTTTACAGTTGATGTCCACTCTCCTTCATCCTGTCTACTGTGATTTTTTTTCCATGCAGTAAACTATTCTGTGGTTCACTTGTTTCTTGCAGTGTTTTAAAGATTAGGAAGTAAATAATCTAATCATCCTCTGCATCTATACATTCAATTCTTTGCTCTCTTCTTTATGTGCTATTTTGACTATCTGTCTTTGACTCTGTTTCCTTATTTTTTGATAGTGTATTACTTGTCCCATCTGTAGTCTAGGCTAGTAGTTGGGGCCCCAGAATAAAAGCTGAGATAAACATTTCTTAATAGATACAGAGGTGCTCTATTAAGTGTATCTGTTTCAATCAATAGCAATCTTTATGGAAAGATCTAAAATCAAAATAACTTGTTTCAGCATTGAAAATATTCTGGCAAGGAAACAATGTGTATTCACTGTGGCTTTACAGTTTTATTTTCAGAATGTTTTGCATTTCACTCGCATCCTACATGCTATTTCAAAGCACTCAATGGCAATAAATAAACTTAGTCATAACTTTGTAAGCATATATTTTATGTGTTTCCTTGTCTGGAAAGGTAAGAAAGAGTGTACTGACAAACTGTCCTCTGCTATGATGTAGCTCAGTTAAGGCTGTTTTATCTGCGGAGACGTGTATAATACATTGAAGAGTACAGGGCAAAGATGTCTGAGTGAAGTAACGGAGCAGATGGAGCTCCATTTGCCCTTAGCAGCACACAGCGCTGAAGCTGGGTGCGCTTCCAGTTATGGCTGGCTGTAATATTACTGTTTGTGGGGCTGCTGTTGTGCTTTACCTGCCTTTGCTTCTGTGCTGCTCTGTCATGACTCCCTGTGTTGTAAGTAAAGGCAATGCACAACTTGTTTTCCTCCGTTGTTTTTTTTAATACCAGAAAGGTCAGTTTTTCTAGGTGGCTGGGATGCCTTGAGCCACTCTACAATGTTGCCATATTTCTTGGTGTCATAGCAGCAGTAAATTCCTGAACTTTAGGTTAACTACAAATCCTTACCTGGGCTGATCAGCTTGCATCTTTCACTGACAAGGCTATTTTTTTTTTTTAGGTTTCCTGGCTACTTTGGGGATCTCTATACCACCAGCCTTTGCAAAGTATTGCTGTGCTCTGATCTTTATTTTAAAAACTAATCTAGTTAACTGAAAATTTGGTTGCTAAATCAAGCAAATCTTAATACTATACTAAATTTAAGACGTTTACTTCTAGATTTTCCTCACTTGTTTCTTCTGTTAAGAAGGGGCTTTCTAATTTTGTAGTCTTTCCTATGTTCCTCTTATTTTTGGTTCCTCCTTTTTCTTTAAATACCAGCTTGTTGCCTTCCTTGTCTTTTGTACTGTACCACTTTTCCCTATGTAGTAATTATTTAGGGATCAAGATGTTTTTTCAAAATACTGCTTTGTTAGAGCACATGACCTCAGTGGTCAGAGATTATTTGGTAATAACTGTGTGGGAGTCTGTTTGTTTGCTTTGTTTTAAATGGTCATGTATTCATGACTTAAGATGCTTCAAAGAGGCATGGTCCCTTAGGTAGCTGTCATTAAGCAGTACATACAAAAAGCCCCTCCTTTATTTCATTGGACTAAATTGATGCTAAGGCATTGAGTCAAAGCAAGGCTGCTGCTTGACCCAAACTTGGTTGGTGTGCTTTCCACCAGATGGGCTTACTCTGGAAAAAAAAAATCTTGCATTGTGTTTCGGGATTGGGGAATAGTAAGGGATGAACACATGAGTGGCTTGTTTTATATTTCTGTCTGAGTGAATCTTTGAATCTGTGTTGCACATTTAGACGTGCTCAAAAACTTGCTTCCTTTCCTGTAGTGATAGGAGATAGATTCCACTTAAGTTTATTATGGTGTTTTATTTTAAGCTTCAGGGAAATATTTACTCTAGGTTTTGTCTTTGTTTTCTTAAATAAGCCCTTGAGCAAAAAATTTCTAATTTACTGGTAGCTTGGGAATATATTTGCTGTATATTTAGAGTATTGTGTATGGCAAAGTAAAATAAAATACAGATGCTAGTTGATGTATGATAGAATGTAGGCAAATGCCTTACTTAGAAAAGTGCTGGTTTTCATCTTTAGCAATAAAATGAATATTAATACTTTCAGACAAAAAGAATATACTTCTTTTGCAGACTCTTCTGTGTAGGTTTATCTTGTAGCTTTGGTTAGTTAGCAGGGGTACAGTCCCTCATGTACTACTCTGTTTATATCTAAATCAGTAGGTTATTGTATGTGTAAATGCAAAATTTACAATGCATTTCAGTTAGCATGCTGAAGCAATGAAGTTGCTCATGTGGGTAAAATTTTTACAAGAAATGTAACTTATTTTCTTTGGTAGTCCCCTTATATCCAAGCGCCTGGCATTTGAAATTGCCTGACTCCAGAATAAACTATATAAAGGGCTTAAATCTGTCACTTGGTAGTCTAAAAATTGATATGGAAAAAGATGTGTATTTTATTGTTACTCACTTATAGAAGCTTTATTGTAATTAATAAGAAATGGAATTCTAGAGTCATAGTGTTATATCCAGAAATATTTAATGGAAATCTATTTTGCATTCTTTTCACAACTTAAGATCCTACTTCCTGAAACTGCAATATTCAGGTAGCTTTGGTGTCTTCTTGCTAGGCTGATCTCACATCAGTATTTCCTGAATTCTTTAATAGTCAGTGTGCTGAGATGTTTACCTGTAGAGAAACTATTTTGAATCTGAAGGGCTAACTAATTATGTTTGAGAATTTATAGCTTCAGCAGGATTCAAAGTAAAAAATTAAATAAGTGAATGTTTTTCCAAGTATTCCAGAGGATAAATTAATTTTGGTAGTGCTGTGGTTATCAAGTAAAGCAAAGTACATACTGCTGTGGTGTTGAAGTTGGCTGGAGTAGAAGAGGAAAAAATAGTATATCCAAACTTGATAATCACTTCAGAGGTTTGTTTTTCTTTTTTTAAGCTTAAATAAAAACGATAACATAAATGTGTATTGGTTTTTAATCCAATGTACTTTATTTTCTCTTATTATAATAGTTCAAATGTATTAGCATGTTAGCTCCACAAATGTTTGCCACTTTTCTGTACTACTTGCTGCTTTGTATCTGTGATTACAACTTTCAGGCCCTATTCTGTTTTTTCTAACTGTTTCTGATATTTCTTCCAAACTACTACCTGTATGTTTGCAGAATGTCCTTTCCAAGGTAGACTGTAAAAACATTTTCTCACTTCAGTGTCCTCTGGTGTTTGGTACTCAGTCATGCTGCATCTTGTGACTCAAAGCTTTGAGGGCTTACTTAGGTAAAACTAATCTCACTGTTGTCACAGGATTATTGTGGGTGTGTTTGCAGTGTTTTAGTGGTCAGTTACATTGAGGTGTTAATTACAAATTCAAAGTTTTCAGTTATTCTGTTAATTAGTATTGATCTGAATAGATCTTATTTTGAACTCATTTCAGAAGTAATAAACATTGACCCAGAGCCAGAAAATAACACAGAATGCTTATTGTAGAAAGCAAATCTTCAATATTCATTATCCTCAGTACTTCATGTGCTATGTCCATCTTCTTTCTTGCTTGTCCTTTATAGACTCTTGCATTCTGTGCTGCCTGGGTTTTAGTTTAATTTAGAAAGTAGTATAGCGCAAGTACTACAGCAGTGTAATTCTGCCTTTTCAAACAATATTTGCTACTAGACCTTTTCCAAATAGAAAAACTCAAACCAATAAAACGACCATTGTAATATATCTAGATTTGTTCAAGTATGCTTGCCAGACTTTCTCATTCTTACCTATTTGCTCAAAAAAAGTTTTGCTTGTCAAGTTGTCTTCTATGAATTCTCAATTCTTTTAATACCTAGGAGTGATTATTTTGTGTGACACTGTTAAGTGTTCTGTGATTCTCTGAATCCTATAGATTTCCTTTCCATCAATGCAACCTTTTAATTTGGTGGAAGCCATCTTACCTTTCACTAGCTGTGAAGCAGAGGCTGTTCTGTGTTCTCATTGATTGTTTTGGGGAGCTCACCCAGGTTACTCGGTGCAGCGAGTAGGGATTCACTTTTTATTGAGTCTTTGGCAGAATGTTGTTTGGTTTTGGTTGTTGTTGTTGTGTGTGGGTGGTTTTTTTTTTTTTTTTTTTTTTTTATGTAGTACCTTTCAGCGTGATAAGAAATGAGGACATCTGATAGTCAAGTTGAAACAGTAGTAGTAAGGTTGTTGCATCTGATGTCATGATAAAGAGCTGTTGACCTGTAAAATTCTTGGGGGTGTTGTTATTTCAGTGACACAAGTGTGCTTAATAAGTGACAGGTGAACCGTTGTATTTCCTCTCCTATTGTATCCTACATTTTGCTCACCTGCACGCATCCTCCTTATTACTATTAAGGAAAAGAGAAATGACAAAAAATAAGCATGGGCTATTCTGAACTCGTGTGTGTTTTTTAAAAACCCTGGGAGAGAGAAATTAAAGATCTGTCATCAGGTCTCTTGAATATACTGTGATTTTGTCTGTCTCTTTACACATTCACATGTAAACCTGGGAGAGTACAGATGTGAGGGGATGTCTCTTGGTGCAGACAATGCCATTAGCAGTAAGACAACCCAGCAGAGCAGTTGTTGGTCAGAGCAGCCCTGAGGTTGTGAGGCACAGCAGGTTCATACTGGTGGAGAAGGGAGAGATGGGGTTACTTGGCACAAAGGCTTCTGTGGCACTGTTTCAGATACAGCTATTCTAGCACACTTCAACCATGAGTAATTAGGCAGCTCCTCTGCTGTGAGTGCCAACAAGAGAGCTTAGGCACTGTGCAGCTACCTTGTGAGTAGTACAGCCTGGTCAGATGCTGCAGAGCTAAGGCAGGGAGTAGGAAATCTGTCTGCATATGCAAAGGATCTACTCGTGTTCTTGGCAGGGTTCTCTATGATCCCCACCGGCCAGTCAGCTTGTTCTAGTCCCCTTAGTTGTGGAGTTGTTTTATTTCTTTTTTTAAAGTAAGCATAGGGATTCAGCTTCCTAATAGTTTATGATGGATGTAATCCTGGGAAATGGGATTTTGTGTCAGGGCCAAAAGGCTTTTGATCTTAGACCTTCCTAAAGCTCACATTAGCATGAGGCAAGACCATTTTGATGGAACTGCTGAGCTTTTGGCACGTGTAGTCCATGTTTGCTAAGTATAGAGTTAGCAAAGCGTCCTTAAATTGAGATATTAATATGCACCATATTTTGTGGTAAAGGATATCTTAGTGTTTGTAATGATATCTTTAGATGTTTGAGGAGATACTTGCAGGACTACGTGACCATTTTAATTGTGAATTGATTGCTGCTTGAACAGTATTGTCTCAGGGGTAGAAATACAGGCTATTTACAAGTAAGAGGTAGATTGTCATAAATGCCTGCTAAAAAGACAAAAGAAGAGTGGTTAGTAAAATCACATTTGCTTGTTTATTGCAATTTAGGAGCAGAGCATCCTTTTACGGGGTCCTGCCTACACAAAGATACGGTGGTTAAGTGGGATTCAAAAGTGAACACTTGAGCAACTCTAGAATGTACATCCCTTGTGTTTTCAGTGCCTTTCCAGTTGTAATAGCTGTGTGTGCATTGTGTAGTATCACCAGGCCATCATGTCATTCGGTATCATCAAGACCTTGCAGCCTCGGGGCTTGCGTGTCTTGCATGATGCTCTGCAAGAGGTGGAAGGATTTTATTACCATCTGTTTTTTTAGATAAGAATGGGCTGAGTTAGTTCTCTGCACACTTCAACAGTGGATAGTCTGTGTCATGAATTATTCTTTAGGGAAGTAATCCATTTAAATCTATTTTTAACAACATTGAAATACTGATGAATATGTGCCAGAAGTATAGAAAATGAGGTGGCTTTTTTTCTTCTATCTTTTTGATAGGTTTAGCGTGGAAATACTCCTTGGCATCAGAAATTGGTCATACTGGTAGCTACAGGAGTTTGAAGTATGCCACATTGTACCAACATTTCTAGAACGTGCTGGATCACAAGGTTCAGATACTGAGAGTATTATACCCAGTTCTTTGATACTGTAACTCCTGCAGACTGACTTTGGCCATGACTGATGATTTTAAAACTGATCAAGCAGTGAAGGCTAGCACTCCTTTTGTCCCATATGAGGAGGTACTTCTGGTAACTTCATAGCCTCAGTGTACTGTGTTGTCTGGTGTTGCTTCAAATGTTTAAAGCAGATTGGAGATTGTCAGTTTTTTTCCACTGAAGACCCCAATTTAATCTTAGCTTTCACAGTAAAAGTATACTGCTGTATTAAATTTCTTTGTGTTTAAAAAAAAAATAAATCTTACTAATAATAAGTAATGGATATGCTGCTTTGTTATTTGAAATCTATTTTTAAAAATATGATATCCGTAATTGAAATATTTGGCAGAGACCAAGAGTATTCAAATTAAAGAGTCTTTGCAAAAGATATAACTTTATTGGGTAAGCAACATTTAGGTGTAAAAGTGAATGCTGTAAGCTAAAACACAGCAAAGCAGTCAATGTTTATTACCCTTTGAGGTGTACACTTGTGTAGAATTTTTCCCAGAGTGCTTGTTTCAGCATTTCACTGTACTTAAATACATTCAAACAATGATATATTTTAAATGAGGATGCGTTAAAATAAGAGACTTAATCATTAAGTACCATCAAGGAACAGATGGCAAGAGAGGACACAACTGGTTTGCAGTCTGCATAGATTTAAGCATGAAGCCATTAAGCTATCACATTCCCAGGTCTGATAGATTTTGGTCAATGAAAAATTAAAGACACATAATCCCTGATTATATGAGGTCTCAATCTGTAACTCATGACACTGGTAGTATTTCAACATCACTGAAGTTCTCTCTGTAATCAGGAGTTTTAAACTAATGCATTATTGGGATAGATGCTTCTGTCTGGTTTTATTGCTATTGAAATTAATGTATTTTGTCATAAGTAGGTTGCTCTTAAATGTAAAATTGCTTAAGGGTATCTTTTACTGCTCTGTTTCCTATTGACTTCTGGACAGATTTGCCCTATTTTGCTAGGCTATTTGCCACTGAAGCAGTTCAGTATCTCCACCTAATAAAAGGAGCATGTATTGCCTTGAAATTTTGTTTATGGTGTCACTAGCACAGTAGCCATGAGAATCTTATGTTTTAAAAAAATATTTTTTAAAGATATCTTTTATAAAGTTCTATTTTAGAAATGGTTTATTTTCAGATTTATTTTGTTTGCACTTTGTTGTATTCCCAACACTGTCCTAACTTATTTCAGTGCTACTGGACTAAATGTAATCTAATAAGCAGAATTGCTTAGTATTAATACAAATGTAATTCTTATATTTTTTATGTTAAAAAATGAAGCAATTCAACATATAGAAACAAGTAATTAAAATCCATAATAAATTAGTTGTCAAAAATGTAAACTACTTTCAAGATGCATGCCGTTGAAAGCAATGCAGATTTTGGCAATTTATGTGTAGAATTTTTCTGTATGAAAAATATATGAATGTTATATTTCATTAGTTTTTCATATTGGTTATTTCAATGTTTGATAAGAAAACTAGTCTATACCTTGTTTGGACCAGTCTGACAAAACAGAATTATACAGACAACATATAATGGAAAATATGTAGCTAACCTCATGCTATGTTACTTCCTCTGAGATGAGTAGAAAGACATCAATACTTAAGAAGATGGACTATATGGACTAAATTAAGATTATTTAAGATGTTGTTTTGTGGATTAAGAAGGTGGTGGAGCTTTAAAGTTGGGGACATGGAGAGAATGAGGCCTAGGAATGAAGTATTGGGAATGAAGGTGGATTTATTTTTCAAAATTACTCTCCTCCTGAAGCATCTAATCACAGGACTTTCAGTAACAGAGCATGGTGCAAGAAGTGATCTGTCAGGCCTGGTCTTGGCTGCTCAATAAACTTTGCAAGTCAAACCTGACAGTTCAAACATAACCTGAAAGCTAGAAATCATTGTCTGAACGTTAGGGAACTGGTCAATACAAACATTGAAGGATTCTTTTACCAGAGGGCCTCTATTTTAAATGTTTGTTTGAACATATGTGTCATTTTAGTAGGTAGACTATTATTTTCCTGTAAAGTATAATCATTTTATGATATAATGTGGTTAGAAAGATTTAAATTACTGTGGTACAGAGGTAAAATTCTGTTTGCTCTGGAAGGTATTGAGAGCAGAATTTCACTCTGGGAAGAGTTAGAAACATTTTTTTTTCCCAAGTAAAAGTCATCCTAGTCCTAGTCATTGCTAATATGTATTGATTGAGACTGTCAAAGACAATTTACCTTCTGTGTTTGAAGAATAATTGAGCCAATGTGACAGTCTCTACAAAAAAGTGACAAAATCAAAGAAATAGATCTTCTACTAGCTATAGTGAGGCTACATGTTTAATTACATTGAAAAAGATTGGTAGGGATTAGTGTTAGTATTGATATTTAAATAACTTACTTTTATTGATACTCAAGAGCAAGGGGTTAAACTTGTAACCCTAATCTCTTTTAAAGTTCTGCTGAAAAATGTTAAGAGAAATTGGAGTTTTGGTTTTCTGTTAGATCTGCTGCCATCATCTTTTTGAAAAATTTAAGATTATTTAAATCAATTTATTTTGCGCAGCAGATTGTCCTGAGGCTGACATTCATGATTTTGACTGTTAATAGTCTTCACTAGCAGAGGATCATATAACTTAACTATGAGTTTTTTCAAGTGGTAAAGACAACAGTTCCAGAGCACATCTGTGGCCCACGTTTTCCCAGCAAAACTCACAATCTTAATAAACTGTTTCCTGTAACTCATGCCAAAAAAACAAAGCAAGCAAAATAAAAATAAAATGTAAGTAGAATTTGTTGCAACTAGGAAAATAAAAGCATTTTATACTTTCCCAAAGGGACTCAGTCAGTGAGACTTAAAGCACACGGGAAATTATGTGATTCGTGCTACTATTGTAACACAGAAAACACTAACCATGGGATGGCTGTTTTGACAGTCAACAAACAAAACCTGCAGCAAAAATAGCTTACAGTTTACCAAGCCTGAAATCTGCTTGTAAAAAGTTTTTGTTAAAGTGCAAAACTTAGAAATAGGCTTAGTGCATCCTTCTGGGTACAGTGAACTTCTTTAAAAGAAGTCAAGGCCATGAGTCAGAATTTCAGTTCTGCAATATCTGTAGACTTAAAGATTTTTGTAGATTTCTAGATGTCTTAGTTCCTTGGCCAAACTCAATATTTTCCTGAAACAAAACTTTAATTTGAGGAAAGGCCTGACTTACCCTGACCTCACATACTAACTTGCCTAATACTAGGCATATGCTTTTAAAAACCATGTTGAACCAAGTTCTTGAAAGTCTAAGTAATTGCCTTTGATGTCTTCTACTTTTAAAAATAATTACTAATAACTATTTGCACTGGGGTTTTTATCTCTGTAGTAGAAGGTATGATTATATACATTTTACTGAGGAGGACAGTGATGCAGTTTCATGAATTAAATTGTTCTTAGCTAAGTAGTAAAATCATGTTAGTAGAAGACAGGGTTCTTAGGTTTCAGTCAACTGCTAACAGCCTAACAGCTTGAGTGAAGAAAGAAAACTTCAAGGTGGGAGACTGTTCTCTCTAATGGTATTTCCACATATTAGTGTTTTCTGCTGGAAAATACAGCAAGTTCTTTAAAGATATTAAACCCAAATGTGTAAATAAAATAACCCACTGTGTTACTTTGAGCATGTGCTGTTCAGTGCTGGAATTAACACCCACCCTTTCTGTGTTCCTCCTTGCAAGCTCTTTGCTCAAGTTTGAAGAACAAGCACATTGTATTTGCACATTTTTGTGTGTGCTTTTTCTTGCAGGATGATTTTGGGGTTTGGGGGTGTCCTGGTATGAGTTAGATTAGAACTAATTCTGTGTGTGTGTGTTGTGTTGTTTTTGTGGTTTGGTTTGGGGTTTTTTTTTTGGTTTGTTTGGTTGTTTGTTTTTTGTGAGAAGCAGAGGGAACCTCTGTCACCATTGCTGAAGATTAAAAGTTCTTTCTACTGAAATGGGAATTCATCATTAGCACCAGTTTTTGTATTTGGGTAAACCTAGAAAGGGATAAAGTAGTAATTATTCAACTCTCTTCTTTAAAACCATTATATACATATGAGGTATCATTTGAGAAATAATTAATATGATATTTTCAGGCACGGCTAAATTTTCTTAACAGCTTTTGAAACAGTTACAGCTAGTAACATAAAAAATTGAGGCTTTAAGCAATTATAGGACTACTCAGTCTAAATCAATGTCATGCAAAACGCAGTGCTTTTAGTTTGAAAGAAGGATTTTAAAAATTACACTTTCAGAAACAGTGGCTCACTTAGAGTAGAAATTCTGTGTCTGTCATATTTACCCAGCGAAACAATGTGATTTTACATTCTCGGGTCCTAGGCCTGACTTGTTGAATCTCCATTAGAAAAGGCCACTTTTAGTAATACGACTTGCCAGCAAGCAAATGGAGCACATCCTATGGATTTCTTTCAATCTGATTTACAGTGAAAATACAGAACAGTAAAAATAAAAAGAAATACATTTGATCATAAATGTTCTGCTTTTGGATGGGTTTTCTTTTTGCTCTGAAAGATGCCATCATCAAATGAAATTTTGTACATAGTTAAATATCAACATCAAATTGAAATTTTGTACTGACTTATAAATAAAAGTAAATTAAAATAAGTGAAAATAAAATAGTAATGATTTTGTGAAGAGAAAGGGCAACAAAAGAGAACTATTCAAGTTTGATTACCCAAATGCATTATCTGGAAATTCACGTTTTGCAAAACAGTGTCACATTATCTATTAATTGCACTGAATATTCTCCTGACTATCCAAAACCTTCCTTTCCAATATTATTATGTCCCTCAGTTAAGCCTGAGGTTTATCTTCCTTCATTAGCTTAAGTTCACTTTTGCGGGTTTTTTTTGTGGGTTTTGTTGGTTGGTGGTTGGTTGGTTTGTGTGTGTGTTTGTTTTTAATTCAAAGGAGTCATGGCTTTTTGAAACTTTCCTATGATCTTGACCAGTTTTGTTTTGAGAAAAAAAAATTTAGAGATGATGAATTAATGTTTTAAAAGGTAAATTCTTCATCCCTTCAATGACATAGCTTATCGCAACTACAGGGCTTCATATGACACATAAATATACTTAGATTTGCTGTTATGTAGATTACGGTGTAAGAAACAAACCTGTCTGAAATAAATTTGAAATGTTGTGGACTAATAGCTATAGTATGTTCCTTACTCTGGCATTTGCTACAGGACTTACACAAGTTGATCTTAAAAAAATAGGAATTGAAAATCAAATCCACAGAGCACATATTTCCAATATTGTGCTGCTTCACAAGGCAGAGAAAAAGAGAGGCAAGATTTCCATGTTGTCCTCTAAAGACAAATAGAATTAGTTAAAGCAACCTGAGCTTTTCTGTCACAAAGAGATGATAAATTAATACTCTGATTCAGCCTTGGATACTGCTCTGAATACAGACCACAAGGATACTTTGCACAGACAATAAGAAGACTAGCTAAACATTAATCTTTCAGCAGGGTTTTAAAAATAATATAACCTGTACCGTTTTTTAGAAGTTGTCATTTAGAGAAGACTTCACTTTTCTTTCACTTTCTCTTGCTCTCACAGTCTTCAGTTTAATAAGATACAGTAATGTTAACAGACCATAATTGATGGAAGACTGCATCACAAATGTTGTCTTCACTTAGAAAGGTTGTATCAAAAGGTCTAAAGCAAACTATTTTGTGTTCCTATCACCTCATCCCTGGTGAGGAGAGGAAGAGTGCTTACACAGGCAGTCCCAACCTTCCTTTTCCATGTGGGGCTTTGCTATGAATTAAGCTTGATCACTACCTCTTGTTGCTCTTGTGATGCTTTTATGATTTCAGAATCAAAATTCAACTCAAGTTTGTGAGAGTTGGAACAAACCCTGTAAAACATTCTAATGTGAGTGGAAAGATACAGTGAGATGTTATTCAACTATCATTTATTCTGTAGGATATTTTGATAATAGCTAACAAGATACAAGTATTAAGCAGTTAGCCCAGTAATTTTAAAGAACACTGCCTTTGGCTTTTACAAATTTAATGTGAAGCAGTGACTTACTTGGCTAACATTCCTGTTTTTACCCTCTCTTGGTCAAGTTAAAAAAGACTTTTGAGACAGTTGTACGAATCAAATAGTCATAAAATGTGTTTACTTCATTTTTTCAGAAGAAACTAGAAATGGTTGTTTGCAAGTAAATCGGAGTATTTTATCGGTATTTTCTGAGGACTTCAAAACTGGTTTAACAATTGCATAACTTCTACAATTCATTGGTTTAACTTTCTTAAAAATAAATTTATTTTCATACTTTGTAACAGCTACTGTGATCAGATTAGGAAATTATTCAAATTTATTACTGTGGTAAAACTAGACATATTTCAATTAGAATCTATTTTCATGTGGCTCTGGGACTATCTGTTCAGGTACTGGAGTGAGGAATATATTACAGTTCTCAATGTAACATTTTTTTCAGAGGAAAGGACTGTTCAAGCTGTCATTCAGGTGATGAATTGATGTATATATAATTGTGTAATGTTTCAGTCAACTCACTGGAACATTCTGAATTCCATAAATGTAGCTACAACTTGTGATTTTTCAGCTTCAGATATGTTAAGCTAAATGTAATCTTGCCATAATGATGGTGATTTCAGTGTATTTAGATTTGAGTCAAATATTTTATCTTCAAAATAGAGTTTATATCTTTTTTGACCTCCAGACATATGTCTTGCAAGGTGACAGCGTGATGCCAAGTGCTAGAATCCTGTAAGCTAAGTTCTAGTGAAAGTAGCGGTGGCTCATATTTTTATGGGCATTTATCTTGGCAAGCAATCTTTTTGTTCACTCTCTGGTTTTGGCTAATAAAAATAATAAAGTGTATAATTTAATGATGTGCTTGCAAAAATAAAGTCACCTTGCTCTCTAAGTTGTTCTGTTTACGCCTGGGTATTTACACCCTAGATAGCTTTGCCTGTTGTATTAAAAGAATTCTGAGAAGGCTGCAAAACTGATCTGTTCAGACAGTCATACACGAGTGCAGACTGTTTTGTTTTGACAGTAGGGACTAATGGTTGTTATCTAGTCTCCAGCCTATTATGACATGTTTTTGTTTTGTGTCTTTGACAGAGTGCTGTGTCTAGGAGCAAGTGCCTAATCAGTGACACTGAAATACTTGTTTTTCAGTGCTGAACTGAATTCAGACATTAGAAAAAACATAAAAAAAAAAAAAAATTTCCATTCTGTTAAATAAATACTAATGGTCCTGCTAATGTACTTAGCAGTACAGAGCAAAGGCTATATTATTATGTTTGCTGTTATTTTAAGCTTTAAAATAACAGCATTATATTTGTTGCTGGTTCAACAGTTTCCAGACAGCGCTTGATGTCAATTTTAATATGTAAGCATTTTCACAAGGTTAATTTTATAGGATGAAGCGTTACATTGTACCATGAAGTTAAGATTTGGAAAGTTTTGTCAAAACACTTTCTGTTTTCTAAAATGTTATGTGGTTCTGAAACTGCTTTTAACAGAACATATCTCAGTGCACTACTAAGGTTTGGATTCATCTAACCCAAGCTACTTGTGCTGTGTTTCCCCAGTAATTAATACCAAGATCTGTGTGTTGACATAATGCTCAGCAACACATTTGACCTGGATCAAATATGTTCACATGATCACATATCTGTTGAATTAAGCAGAGTACACAATACAGAGTTCACTACCTTAGTGCTTTTACACTATCTTTATGCCAGCCAATGGTAGAGAAGTGATTAGAATAGCTGGTTTGATGTGAGTAGCATTAGCTATTCAGTAGAAAAATAACCATTCAAAATCGTTAAACCACTTCAGTCCTGCAGAATGAATTTTATAGTGGATCAGTGCTTTAAATAATGGGGTTCTGATATTTTTGATCAGTATTAGAAAACTCAAAGGCTGCATGTGCTGTTGACCCTCGACCTTAATTGAAGATGGGGTTCCAAAATGTCAGCCTAAGCAGTCTGTGCCCTCTCCAGCTTTCATCTAGCTGCTTTTGCCCATTTCTCTATCATTCCTTTTGTTGTCAGTAAAACTATCCTGCAGCTGCTTGGTTGAACCCATTGGGAAATTTCTCTGGCTGAAACCCAACTTTTTTTTCCCCTCATGTTCATCCAGGTAAGTCCCTGTGCCAGTTCTCTGTTCAGCTGTACAAACACTTGTACAAGTATGAATGGCCCAGGAAGAGATAGCAGAGGTGAGCCCTGGCTAAAATGGCCCTTCTTCCTCAAGTGAAACCCCAGCTGAAGGTGCTCTATGAGGAAGCAAGTAACTCTGTTCTCTCTAGGTATCAGAAAGAGACAGATGGATTCAGCAGATAATTAAGTCCACTTTCAATTTGAATTACTTTATATAGGTGCCTATGGGGTTTTTTTATTGATTGTTGAGAGATCCCAGGTTAGCTGACTTCCTGGGAGATCACTCAGCAAGTGCTGATAGCTGGTGGGATGAATTTAGGCCTAAAAGGTACAATTGCAGTTAGCCTGGAACATTTAATATCTTGAGTGCAGCCTTCCAAATAGCAAGAAGGTGTTTGTTTCCTTTTCTCAAAATCCTGATGATCTCAAATGTTTGGTTAGGGTTTATCACTATATTTAATTTCCTTGCAAATCAAAGTACACAAGTGGAAAAATGTTTACAGTTTATGCAAACTTTGTTCCTAAGTGCAAAATTGTTACCAATTCTGAACCTGCTTCCTACCACTGTTTCATGAACAGAAGACCTCATGACTGTCACATGTCCTGAGTCAGCCTGCTAGTTGCTCAAGTCCAGGTAGTGGCAAAGTAGATGTGAAACACGACAGAGCACACCAACCCCTAGTGATGCTTTCCCAGAATACTTTCTCAGCCTCTAAGTATTTAATCTAACAAGAAATGAAGTTTCAGAAAGGTATGAATGTGAAGAGTCATAAATACTCTTTCCACAAGCCTACTGTTTGATGTGCACCACAGCACATTCTGGATCTTGATGTCCTGCCATCTAGGCCAGTATCCATTCATGTTTTCGTAGCATGCTGTGACTCCCTCGAGATGTACCTTTTGTTTTCTGTTCCAGGGGAATTGCAGAGTCGGGGGTGGGGTTTGCATCCTGCCTGGGCTTGTCCCAGTATGGATTCAAGATGCATCCAAATTCAGGTACTAAACCACTACTAAGTAAAGTAAAATATGGCCTTTGCTTATAGGAAAGTTTAGTGGGTATCTAGCACATTTTTGTAGTCTTAGAAATGTTTGTTTGGCATCACAGGGAAGCCAGGAAATTAACATACCCTCTGTTAGAGGGAGCTTCTTCTGGTATGAGAGAAACTGATGACAAATTAGGTGTAACCTGACCTTTGTATTACAGGAAAATCTTCCTTCCCAGAGCATAAGGCTTGGTACTCTGTCCTGTAACAATCACCAGTTCAAGATAAACATCCTAAAAGCTATAGCCCAGTACTTGTAGGGTAGTGCTCCAGGAAGGAGCAGTGGTTTTCTCAATGTCCTCTAATACAAGTAAAGCAGGATTTGATGCTATGTGGGACTGAGTCAGATTGACATTGAAACATGTTACCTTATGCTACAGTCTTTAGGAGTGTGGAGTTATTATGACTTCTTATGACCTATAGTTGAAGAATAAATCATACTTCAGATATGTAGAGGAATCCCACCATGATATGACCAGTTCCTTTAGTGCAGTAGAAATGTTACCTATAGAGAGGGTAATATAAATATATATATGCAAATGTCTATTTTGATGTAATAAAAAATACCTTGGATATTGTCAGACATAGAAGATATTTCTTGGTTTCTTTATAACCATGAATTTAAGTACAGAATTATTTTGGAAAGCTTTGTATCATTTGACCACTAAAATGCTTGTGTACATTTGTAAGCATTCATGCTGTACTTTTCTATACATCATTGGTTGAGTTATGAGTGGAAAGATATATATATATAAAGCTAAGTGATAAGAAGTTTTTTTTATGAGATGTTCTAAGAACTAGAACTTTATTGTCATTCATTATATAGAAGGCCTAAAATGTGTTCTATTAAGGAAGATGAGCAAGCAGTACAGACCCTTGCTTGTGCATGTGACAGTGTAAATATAGACAAGTCCATCTTCAGAGAAAGTGTAAAATAACTGAGGGACTCCCTTATGTTTTTATTAAATGGGAAATACGATTAGCATAAAGCCATGATATAGCCCTTTTACTCATTCTGGTTGGTTGTTTGGGTTTTTTTCTCTTTGAAACACAAACACAACCAGAGTGCTTTGGAGGCGTGGTATGTAGTGTCAACCTGGCAGATTCCAGACTAGTGCTAAAATATTCTGGTAGCTTTGCCAACAGATGGAGAGGGCTGCTTTGAACGCTTTCTTCTGCATAATAGGTAGAGGTGGTATTGCTAGCTGTGTGGTCTGTTTTGCTCTCACTGAGGGACAGAAGAATTTGAAGGTTTTTGCCATGTCTGTTTGAGGAGGTCAGAAATGTATATGTCGTTACAAAGTTGTAAATGTACACATCAAAGTGTACCATTTCATCTGTTTAAAGTTGCAAATTACATAATTGCTACTTAGCCTTCCATTTATCCTTGTCTGTACATCACTTATGTTCTAAATGAAAAATTCTCTGATATCCTATGCAAAGAGAGGTTGTTAATTCTCCTATATCTGAGACTTTCTACTGAAACATAGAAGAACAGGAGCTTAGGAGGAAATCTTAGCTCCATAGTTAACAGTTCTTCTACTGCTATAAGCAAAGAGAGGAAAATAGAACCTATGGTAAAAAAAGGAAGCTATAAAACTTTGTCCAGCCTCTTTCTAGTGTTGTCTTCCAGTTTAATGTGTCCTTTACCAAAACTAGTTAATAAAACTGGGTTTAGTGCAGTTTTACCCATGTATTTCAAACTTTCTGAAACAGGCCTGTTTAATCTATTCCAGTAAAAGTTGCTTGACATGATTTTCAATACCAAATTGAGGGGTGGTAGGAAAGGGGAGGAACACGTGTCATTGTCAAGGAATATGTGCAATAATTTATTTTTACTAATTTTGTATTACTCATTTTTTGATAAAGAAATACTCTGTTTTCTTGTATCTGACGAGATGTACTTCAGTGATTTTTTTTTTTTTTTTTTTTTATTCTAGTAGTGGCTGATACTAGCTGACTCAAAACACATAGAATTCTGTAGCTCTGAGAATTTCTGATTGCTACAGTGAAAGTTTTTTTCCAAATCCTTCCAAAGGTTTTGGTTTCTTTCTGACTTAATTACTATAGTGAGCTGCAGATTAGAATTTAGGAGTTTCACAGTAAACCATTTCCTATTGGAAAATACTGATTTGTTAGAACGACAGCTTTTAATCAGTAGTAAATGAAGATTGTATATCTGGTATTATATGTACCCAGTTTGTACTCTTTTAGGTTTGCAAAAAATTAATGTACTATAGCTGGAAACTCCAGCAAGCCAGACCATGTTCATGCTCCAGTTTGTCACTGAATGATCTACAGTTTATATAACTCTGCAAACTCTCCAGCTTTACTAGAGAATTATTTCCAGGGTGATCAGCTATGGGACATTTCTGCTTGCAAATGTTTCTGAGGCTAGGGATCATGAGGCTTCTTGACTCTTGACTCATAATGGATAGCTCTTTGGGAGCTCCTGAAAGACCGTGTGTCTCCAGGGCTAAGATAGACCAGATAACAAGACTGGATGTTGGTAGCTGTAGTTCGGAGGTCTGGATAGCTGTTAACTCAACTTGTTCATTTCAGCTGGCAGACAGGGAGGACCTTAAAAAGCACAGTTGTCATAGCTCATAGTTTTCAAACTAAATATTGTCAGATTTCAAGTACTGGAGCTTTTCTCACTTTATATTGTTATTCTAGTTTGGCCTGATATGTCTTTGATTAATTTGAAACTTACCAGCAAATAAACTTGATTTCCTTGTCAACAGTTATGCTGATCATTATTTATCCTACATGGCTTCTATGGGAGTTGCAAGAACTCCCACAGACATTTTGCTTGTTTGGGTCCTTTATCTTCTAAAACAATTCTACAGCAGAAAATTGCATTGACTTTTGTTTATCAGGGAATGTACAAGTGCTGTGTGAGCAATCCATTCATATCCTGTCTTCATCTTGTGTAGTTACTTCTGCGTTTTATCATTGCAGCTTCACAGCAGTGCTTTTGAAGCAGATATATTTTCTCCTAGTTATTTTAAGAAGACTGGAATTCTTATGTTTAAGATAAAACTGAGAAGTTCCAATGAGTCCTCTTGTTTTGTCCCATCACCTCTTTGTTACTGTTTTGAAAATGGTCTGTCAAGAACGGGCAAGTGCCCAACTCTTGGCACAATTAAGGTATGCAAGCTACACTGTCACAGGTCATGGGACCTAGGTCCCAGTTATGTTCCTCCCTGCTCATCTGTTTAGATAGCTGCTTGTATAGGTGTTTTTTGCACATGGAAAGGTGCACCTTTACATACTCCCTTTCTTCAGAAAGTGGAAGTAAAGGGTGACTGTAGAAGGCCACAAATGTGTATGATGCATGGACAGCATTGGCTGGCACACTACTGGTTTCTCAACCTCCCCTAGTCTGATGTCATAAAGGACAGCACTTCACCACTAACATTTCTGTGGCAAGGTGATACACAGACAGCATGATGCCATATAGATAAAGAGATGGTTAAGGTGTATGGCAGGTCAACAAGGAATGCTAATGGGGAGAGCTTGACAGAGGTTCTGTGCTTGTTTCAGGACATTGGTGCTTCCAGACTTCATCCCACATCTTAGTTAAACCCATTTCCAAGTAGATATAAAGTATGAAAACACCAAAAAATTTGAAATGAGGAATCTAATCTAATTTAATTCAAAGTTACTCACAACTGATGTAGCTAGTGTAGGCATTCTTCATTCTTACAGATTACAGGCAAATTATCTCACAGCTTTGCATCTAATTTGTACAAAAATGGTGTAAATTGTCATATGGAAAGTCAAAGACCAATTTTCAGTTTCATCTGAAGACAGAATAAAACTCCTAGGAAAAGGATGTAATGACTCATGCAAGAGTAATCACAGTTTATGCAGGGCTGCCCAGCTACCAGTCCTATTACTTACCATGCCATCACGTTACTAAGGAAGTTACTACTCCTTTACTGGTTCTTACTCATAAAACATGACAATGAAGCATGACATTCCTTCCTACGTAATTACAGGCTTTGAAAATGTCCTGAATTTTTTGAATCAGCCAACAGAAATAATTTTGTATGCTACCTGATCTGAGTTTTTGGCATGATTTTAGATGTCTTTTACCTGAACTGTGGGATGTACGGTTTAGATGGAGAAGCAAGACATTTTCCTTTATGCAATGAGGCAGATAATACTGTGGTCTTCTGTAGCATCTTCCACTTAACAAGCTGATAAAGCACTATACTGTCTTTCCTGTGAAAAATATCTACTACTCTAATGAATGTTACAAAAATGTTAAGTGTAGGTCATAGAGAAAGTGGGTTAGAATGCTGGAACTGAAAATATAATCCAGATAGCTCAACTCCTCTTTCTGTATTCTCACCATAATTCCATTTTACTTCCACAGGAATGCTGATGTCCAAGATGGGATCACAGTATGTTGTGTTGGGTTTTTTTTGGTTCATTTCTCCTCCTCTTGCTCTTCCCCTCCATTCTCCAGATATATTTTGAAGAAAGATTGTGCCTGAAATATTCTATGGGAAATCTACGGAGATTGTTACTTGTGGCAGTGAAGTTCTAGAATCTGTCAGTGTGCCTGAAACATTTATGGTACCTCTCTGTTTTATCTATCAATCTATCAAATACTCACCTGGTTTTGTGCAACTGGCAATGAAAAAAAGTGGAGTGCCACCAGCTATTCAAGATTTGCTAGCTTTCCTAGTTCATGTATAGCTCAAATGTCATCACATCTGGGGAAAAACTTAACTGCAAAAAGATTGGAGTGAGTTTTTGTTATGCATTTAGACCTCCTTTTATGTGAAATTGGTTTGAATTTAGATCTTAGCTTCAAGGTTCTGTTCTGCATCAATATGATAACCTTCTCCCCCTAAATTACAGAAAATTATGTGAGAGTACCACCAATATGCCCCAAGTGGTGACTTCTGTCTAGTATCAGTGAATGAATCGTTTTGGAAACTGTTTTCACATTTATCTCAACTTTTCTGTTTTGGAAGTTGTTATTGTAAAAGGTGTGTGGCAATACCAAGTGGTAACGCTTTCCTACTGCTTGTGCCTGCCTTGAGAAAACAAAGCGGGGGTGCTATGGGCAGGGGAGTACCACCAATCACAATTGCCAGTGTGAGCTTCCTTTACCTTGGTCTATTGTATTTCCTAATCTTCTGTCTCCTTTCCTTCCCTCACTATATATTTTAGAGCTCTCTGCCTTTTTTTTTCCTCTCTTATTTTACACTAAACTTCATCTCACTTGAACTTTTCTTATGCAAAGAGTCTACTCATAGGCATGAAAATTTCCAGACTTTTCTAAGAACCTTCCTGTGCCAATCCCTGCTTGTTTAGCCATCATGTATGTTGCAGAAGCTTTTCTTGATGAGCTAAATGTGAGCTCTAGCTACACTTCAAGGGAAGGTCCAGTGCTGTTTCTATCTTGAATTGCTTCTGAAGACGAGGTCCCTTAAAACACAAACCATTCTATGATTTTTAAAAAAACAAACAAGGAAATAAATAATTTTGCTGTAAGATATTTTAGATAGCTTAGATTACAAAATTCAGTGCTCTGGACAATGCATAAAAGCCTAGACTACAAAGAGTTTGATGTCCTAGCTCTATACAGTACCTAGAGATGTCACTATTTTAAAACACCATGTGGAATTTTAATCCTACATTGGCTGTAGCTTAGATGTGTAGAGTGATAATACCATAGTTTAATTTATTTTTAATGATTGGTTTGATAATACTTAGAGGTCTTGGAAAATGAATAACCTGCTCTTTAATGACAGTTATCATTTAGATTTTAGGACCACAATTTCAGCAACATCATGTAATCAGGCTCTGAAGTAGATCCATCAGAAGTGTATTAAAGCTAGTCTTGGTGAAAATGGAAAAGACAGTGAAAGGATTGAACATTAGTAGAAAGTGAAAATATTGCGTGAAAGAAGATCTCCCAAAACAAGGCCTGTACAGCTACTAGGGATCAACTATTTCATGTCAAAATCAATTAAATATTTGGTTAGGCAGAGAAATATTTGCCTCTGGGAAGCTAATGCCAATAGATAGCTGTGAAGAGGTCTGCAAAATGTTAGCTTATGAATTCCAATAAGAGAGAAGGAACAGTGTTATCAAAATTGCTTTAGACAACTGGAATAACTGTGGCAAACCCAGAGAAATTGGCCAGGCAGCCTGAAAGACTGAGCCGACAGGAAAGAGCTGAGTACAATGGTAAAGAAAAATTTAAACAAAAGCCCGTTGGCTGAGTCAGCGGTACAGCCGAAGGGGCCTGAGGTAATTTGTTAAAAATGTTCTGTCTATAATTATCTGATTGCTTTACAAAAGGTTAACTAGCCATCTATTCTGTCAATAGCTCTCGATCCTTTACAGACATTTGACCCTTTGTTTTAGAAAATGCGTTTTATCCCGCTAACCTGTTGCACAGATAACTTCATATAACATGGTGGGACGAGGGGGAAGTCTGCTAACGTAGGTAAATTAATTGTGCATCTAAAGTATGTAATAGGCTCTGAATCGTTCGTGAACAGGGTGGATGTAAAGACCTGTTAATTTTTGCTGTAGCGCTAATGTGTGAGGCGAAGTAATGGAAGTCAAGGTCTTAAATCTGTGGAAAAGGGCACGGGGAGGTCACTGCACGTAAACGGCTTGCGTGCCCGGGGTTCGGCGAGGCTCAGCCGGAGCAGCCCGCCGAGGGGTGTGGTTGGGGAGCCGTAAATCACGGCTCGGCGCTGGCTGCGCTGCTCAGAGCGCCTGCGGCCGCGGCGGTGCCTGAGCTGCTGCACGCAGCGCACGGCCGCGGGGGGCTGCAGGGGCCGGCCCGGCGCCACCTCCCCGCGCTCGCCAGGTGAGTGGCGCCCGGGAGTCGGTCTCATTTGCTGGGGTGAAAACGGGAGAGTCACGGAACCACGTCCCGGCTCGGGCCAGTGAGCGATAAGGCGCTTTTTGGAGGCGCTAAGGGTGAATCCGGCTGATTCACCCTTACTTTAGCTATCGCGAACTGCTCATCCTTAGGGCGGGCTGTTGTGGTACGTGGCGGGTCCTACCGTGGCACGGCCCTACCTTGGGCTTTCCCGAGAACGTTCCAGTTCGTTTACTGGAAGCGCTCCGGAGCGCTGGTGTTGCAGGTCCGGCCTCTGGCCACCCCTCCCTTCTGCCCGGCTGTCCGCTCCCCGCGGCTCCGCCGCCCTCGGAGCTCCGAAACACCGAGGGACTCGGACGGGACTTTCTGCCAGGAGATCGCTTGGCGGGACAAAATCTCCAACAGATCCCCAGAAAGCCTAGAAAGAAGCAGCAGTGATCAGTCTGGTAACTGTGGGACAGCGTTGCCCTCTCGGGCAGAGAATGAAAAGTTGGTTTTGTGTGTATGTGCGAGCGTCTCTCTGTCCCTCCATCTCTCTCAGGGCAGGGAGCAGACAGAGCAGCAGGGCGAGCCCAGACTCTGGCGGCGCTTAACTTGTGGACAGCTAGAAATGCTGTGGCAGGAACTGCCGAGACGCTTGATCCAGTGCTTAGGTTTTGTAGGAATGAATCCTATCGAAATCTGTTAAATGTTCCTTGAGTGTAATACACTGGTGTACCGGAGGTACTGAGATATTTCACTTAGTAGAGAGAAGAGAAATGCTGTGTCGTTTTTGTTTTGTTTGTTGGGTTGGTTTTTTCCTCTTTTTTTTTTTTTTTTTTTTTTTGCGAGGGGATGTTTCTTGTCAGTTAGAGGAACATATAAAACCTCTTCTTTCTGCTTGAATTTGTAAGTCGGGTTTTAGTTCAAAATAATTAAGTGCATACTTCTTGCTGAAAAGGTGGTTTGTTTTTTTTTTAAATACTTTATTTTCTGTTAGAGTGCCTTGTTTTGTGTTTTTTTTTTTCAGTAACATCGTGGGAACAGAGAAGCAGGCAAAATAATAAATTACTTCCTATTCTGAGGACGAACAAAAGCTTGTATTTTGAAACATTAGCTGAAAAACACCAAGGTTACAGTCAAATCTAACTGAAGCCCTCTATTTCTGTCATCAAAACAGGGAGAGAACATTTTATTTCAAGTCAAGGTTTCATACTGTTCAGGATTACTGAGCTAACTGATTGGGCATTTTTATCTCTGAGATAATTTCATAGTAAGGCCAGATGAGGAGGTCTCTGTTAGTGAACCCTCTTCAGTGATCTCTTCTTCATGGCATTTTTTTGTAGCTGTCTGTGTGTGAAAACTCATGTAGAGAAGTGTGGAGTTTTTCTCTCATCCCGGAACTGAGAAACTTCAGAGATAAGTTATCCTGGCCTGTGTGGTTTCTGTTGTCTGAGAAGTAATAGTTAAAAAATACCGTTTGTTGAGTTACAGTGCACGGGTATATGGGGGATGGAAATTGTATGACATGTATAAAGAGAGAGAAATTGAGCATGAACATTTTGATAGCACTTCAAGACCCCTTGGAAGCATTGACCTGACTGTAATCTTGTGGGGAGTTTTTGATGTTTGACAGACTCATGTTTCTTTTCTGATAGTAGCTTAAAGCCTTTGAACTATTACATATGCTTTCTCAATCTATATATTGTAACAGGCTGTAGTTTCTTGAACCTTAATACTCTTCTAGAAGTCCTGTGATCTGTTTGCTATAGAAGTGAACATATCAGTTTACTCCTTTTTTTTTTTTTTTTTTTTTTTTTAAGGGGTAAATGCAGTTTGTAGAAAACGCCTTCTAAGCCATTTTGGGAGCAGGAATCCTCTCCTTTTTGTTATGCTAATGAAGAAGACTACATTGCTTCTAGGGAGACAACATGAAATTTACCTCCAGTGTCTAGTGGCTATAGTTTTAACTGTATTCTTATGATATGTTAACTGTAGTGGCTTTTCACTAATGTTTTTTCTTTTTCCCTAACTTATTCTCTTATTACCCAAAAACTGAATCTGAGGAAATTTTTGTCCTGAACTTGACTTTCTTCACCATTAAGGTTAATGATCACTTTTATTATTTATTGTGTGCATCTGCTTAGGGCATACAAATGCGCCAAATAACTTAGCAAGGAGAAATGAGTAATGTATCTCCCACTCATAATTGACTGTTACTGGCTTTGAGGGAGGGAGGCCAGGTGGGTGGGAGGAGGTTGTGAGAGGATTTGCTGTGTCAAAAGTAATTAGAGTTTTCACAAAAGTTGATTCCGCCTTGTAAAGACCTGAGAACATAAGGCAATTGTTCTTCAGTTGGATGTATTAAACCACGTTCAAGCCCTCATAGCTTCATAGTGTATAGAAAGATAGACACAGTAAGACTTCGGGTAAAGTATTATAGCATTGGTGATATTATACCACCAGGTATAGACTTAAGAGAGTTTGATCTAACGGGGAGATTCACTCAGTCTGCAGATCAGTAAGACTTTGAGAGAAGCATGAATTTTTTAATGTCCAAAACTGGTTATGTATACCTCAGAGTTTTGAGATTAGCTCGAGTCTGGATTGGAACTCTGAAATTGCTTGTTCGTTTGCAGTTATTGCCACTAGTTGTCTTGTGGTATGGAAGGGGCACTTATTCCTGTACCTGTATCAGGTTCAATGAACCATCAGAAGCTTCAGGTTGTGTGAACATCAGAAAGTTTCCACGAAGATAAGCTGAGGCAGAAAGTTTGTAATTGTATCCCAAAGCCAAGAGGGCACGATTAGAAGGGTATTTTGTATGTCAGTTTGGGGAAGCAAAGGTTATTTGTCTCATTGTTTTGAGCAATGATGTGAAGAGATGCATACCCCATTGGATCAGAATTTGGTGTTTGTTTGGTCTTGTCCACTGGATATGTATTTTATTCTGTGTCCATTCTCATACTCTTTTCCTAAATTACATGTTTAAAGACTTCTCTGTGTTCCTTCATTCATAACAAAAAACTAGAACAGATCAAAAGTTGTCTGGAAGCATTTCATGCCATCACAGTCTGACTCTTGCCATATACTCATTCCCATATACTTTCCCAAATTACAGGCTGAAGAAAGAGAAAAGTGACTCTCTATGTAACAGTAAATTGACCTAGCATTTTTAACATTATAGTGGCATAAGTCAATCTTGTTTGCATATAGTTAGGGGAAACTTGTATGCCTTCCAAAGTGCTCTGTTCTGTTAGATACTGCATTTTGACAAACAGAAATGTGTAAATTAAATTCCAGTTCCTTTTGGGCTGTTGTTCTATAGTTTCTACCATTTCCATTGTTGATTGCATGATGGCAGATGTTCAAAGCATACTGTCTCATATGGAGTAAAACTTTTGGAGTTTCTATATCTAGTAAAGTCAAACATTCTTTGTATCATATGCTGAAGTATTTAAGATATTTCAGTGTCTTCAGCTGAGGAAGCTCCCTCCTTGAAGTGTTTACATTCAATGCAAGAAAAAAATGTATGGATAGTTTGGCCAGACTTCTGTTAACTTAGCTGATTGTTGTAGTTCTTGGTTTACATTTATGAGGAATACATAGTACAGCAGCACATAGGCAAGCAGATAAATTTCTGGGTAGAAGTTAGCAGACCTGTTGTTTTGGGGTTTGGGTTTATTTGATTTTGTTTTGCTTTTTTTTGAGGGGTTTTGCTCGAAATATTATCAGAGCTTCTGTACACATGTAACTGTGCTAAGTGTCTTGCAAGTTCTTGAACATGAGGTTTCATACTAAGATTGGAACTCTAACTTGATTCCTCAAAACAAACCGCAGGTGTGAATTTGAGGATTAGGTACTGAATTTGTAAATCATGGGATGTTACTGAGAATAGCTTAAAAGATGAAATGATTAGGATGTAACTGAGAGAGTTTGGCTTGCTTCCTTAAGGGCTTAGGAGGGGACATTGAATGAAGAATGTGTACTTTAGAGGGTCAGTGTTTATTAGCTGAAAATTCTCAGGCTGTTGGATTGGAAACCTACTGGATGGTACACTAATTATCCTATGGTTTGGTTAGGAGAGGGAATTCTCAGCTTTCTATGTTTCCTCAGACAAGAAGGGGTTGACAGTTCACTGTCCTTGTAAGCCTTTTGTGTACTCATCTGGTATCAGCTATTAAACCAAAGCTTTCATTGGTTGTGCTTATACTTGCTTGGTTTACTCATTTGCATGAAATGTCATGTGTTCCATTTTGGCATAATGGTGGTAATCTTGCAGGAAAGGCTAAGGACAATCTCTGTGACTGGATACCTGCCCTTAAATAGTCAGAATTTAGAGTTTTGGAGGTGTTTCTTATAAACTAATAAGAAAATATGATTATTAAGTACAGAATCTCAGCAGCTTCCAAAAGGAGAATAACACCTTTTGTACAATATGGGAAAGCTAGCCTCCAGTTTTTCAGACTCTATAAATGCTGTTTGTTGCCTTACTACAGTAAACACAAAGTTGAGTTGTCAAATGATTGTATGAATTCTAAGAAGTTCTGGGATTTTTTTTTTTTCCTCTATTGTAAGTAATTCTTATCATTCCTCTCTAGTAATAAAGCTGAATTTACTGGAAACAAGCTCTTTCAATTTGCTTCAGCTATAGGAGGTTAGAGCTTTGCATTTTAGATCTTCCT
>JANHGN010022562.1:0-45939 GCA_024605025.1 Megaceryle maxima | reverse complement strand
TGCTGACTCATGTTCAGCTGGCTGTCAACCAGCACTCCCAGGTCCCTCTCTGCCAGGCTGCTCTCCAGCCACTCATCACCCAGTCTATAGCGATACATGGGGTTTTATTGCGACCAAAGTGCAGGACTCTGCACTTGGCCTTGTTGAATGTCATACCATTGGCCGTAGCCCATGGACCTAGCCTGTCCAGGTCCCTCTGCAGCTTCTTCTTACCCTCCAGGGTATCGACACTGCTCCCCAACTTAGTGTCATCCACAAATTTACTAACGGTAGACATGATCCCCTCATCCAGGTCATCAATAAAGATGTTGAATAGAACTGGCCCCAGTACTGATCCATGGGGGACACCACTGGTCACCAGACACCAACTGGATGCAGCACCATTCACAACCACTCTCTGTGCCCAGTCATGCAGCCAGTTTTTAACACAGCAAAGGGTGCGCTTGTCCAATCCATGGGCTGCCAGCTTTTTCAGGAGGGTGCTGTGGGAGACTGTGTCACATGCTTTGCTGAAGTCTAGGTAGAGTACATCCACAGCCTTCCCCTCATCTACCAGATGGGTGACCTGGTTATAGAAGGAAATAAGATTAGTTAGGCAGGACCTTCCTTTCCTAAACCCTTGTTGGATGGGCCTGATCCCCCGGTTTTCTTGTATGCGCCACTTGATGGCACTCAGGATGATCTGCTCCATAACCTTGCCAGGCACTGAGGTGAGGCTGACAGGCCTATAGTTTCCTGGATCCTCCTTTCAGCCCTTCTTGTGGATGGGCATCACATTGGCCAACCTCCAGTCATCTGGGACTGCCCCAGTTAGCCAGAACCGGTGATAAATGATGGAAAGTGGCTTAGCCAACTCTTGTGCCAACTCCCTAAGCACCCTAGGATGAATCCCATCTAGACCCATTGTTAGGGTCTAAGTGGCACAGCAGGTCCCTAACTACTTCCTCCTGGATTACAGGAGGGATGTTTTGCTCTCCATCCCTATCTACCACCTCAGGAGCCCAGGTGTCCTGACGATAGTCAATCTTTTCATTAATGACTGAGGCAAAGAAGGTGTTGAGTACCTCAGCCTTTTACTTGTCTTCTGTTACTAAGTTCCCCCCTTCGTCCAATAAGGGTTGAAGATTTTCTCTGGACATTCTTTTGTTATTAATGTATTTATAAAATTACTTATTATTATCCTTAACATATTTGGCCAGATTAAGTTCTAACTGAGCTTTTGCATCTCTAATTTTCTTTCTATACGACCTCACAGTATACCTAAATGCTTACTGGTTCACTTACCCCTCTTTCCAAAGCTGATACACAGCTTTTTTCCCCCTGAGTTCCTGCAAAAGCTCCTTGTTCAACCAGGCTGGTCTTCTTCCCTGCTGGCTCATTTTTCGGCACATAAGGACAGCCTGCTCCTGCGGATTCATAATTTCATCCTTAAAATAAGCTCAGCCTTCTTGGACCCCTTTGCTTTTGAGGGCTGTTTCCCAAGGGACTCTCCGAATTAATGTCCTGAATAGACCAAAGTCCGCCCTCTGGAAGTCCAAGGCAGAGGTTTTGCTGACAACCCTCCTGACTTCACCATATATTGAGAATTCTATCATATCATGGTCACTGTGCCCCAGACAACCTCTGACCACCTGGCTGAGCAGATGATTCACCTTCTCACATCTGGCACAGGCATTACCTCTGCTCCCCCCCATTGCAAGTGCCAGGCTCTGGCACTCTCTGTAGCCAGAGGCCTGGATGCCCACATGTTTGCGTGGGGTCTCTGTGGGGGTGCCCACATTTTCTTCTAACAGCTGTCGTCCTGGTAGCAACCATGGCTGGATCTCTACAATCAGCTGACACCTTGTGACTCGGGGTCACCGCGAGCCCTTGTCTTCTGACTCTTAGAAGAACGGCAGAGGATCTGCACCCTGCCCAACGAGCAGCAAGCATCTGCGGCACCCCTCGGGGTACACACAAGCGCTGATCTCACCCTGTGCTGTAGGCAGCGATGCATCATTGCCCTCTCCGAGCCGCCTTAGAGCCTGATAAACGGTGTGTGGAGCTGGCTCCGCCCAGGCTCTCAGCTGCCCACCCACCAACCGACAGCCCCTGCACAGGCAAAGGGCTTTTCCCGATTTCAGAAAGCCCCAAAAAGAGCTTTTCGTTGGCCCTTTTAACTACAGATTCCTTCCCCAAGCAGTCTTACCTGCCCTGAAGCTGGTCTATGTCGCACTGCCACATGTGAAACCTAAACTACAGATAATTTTACAAGATCTCTTTGCTCTCACTGAATGTTTTTCCATACACGCAAATGCAATAGTATTTTCAAATAAAAATACAAAGATTTTAATTACCAATGTCAGCCTGAGGGTAAGAAACTTATTTTTCTTCTTAAATACTTCCAGTGCCTTCTAGAGATTGACTTGTTCGCATTTGTAAGGATAAGGTCATGATTATGGCTTCACTTTTAGTTTGGCTTTTTATGCATTTTGTGGCAATGGATCTTCAATTTTCTAAGTATAAGTATATTTGGGAGTTAAGGTAACTTGCCTTTTCTTGAAAACGTGGTGTTAGGTGGAAGGTTTATGCTTTAGAGGAGTTTTCTTTGAGTTCAATATATCAAATTTTAAAAAGCAGTACCTTTGTTATAAGAGTGATTTTAACTTTTAAATACATGCTACTGTTATGGGCTGCTCTCCAGGGCCATACCTATCAAGTGCTTTGGTATAGAAGCTCTAAAATGAGTAGTTCTGGTGTGCTAGTATCTATGGGTGCATGTTGGTAGCATGTCTTTCTCCTGAAATAGGGTTTGGCTTTATGCTGAGCATGCCTGAGGCCAAAAAGGACACTCAAAGAATAAAGTTGGACCCAGCACCTGTATGTGTTTGAGAACTGAGCTTTCAATATTTACCTGATCTCATTTTTGTATCTTGTACTGAGGCATGATTGGTCATTAGTTGATAGTACCACTAAAATATTATTTAGTAGCAGTTTAGCAGTGAATTTATTTAAAGCCTTAATTCCAAGAGAGGAGTGATTGTGTTGTTATCTCAACTTTTGTTTAGAAATGTGAGAATATTTTCAGCCTTCCTAGTGTTGGGAAGAAGTTTAAAACAGTCCAAATGCACTAAACCAGAAGGACAAATTAGAAGACCTAAATATTTACTTATTTTCTTTATTCTTATGGTTTGTTGTTGTTGTTTTTTTGTTTTGGTGTTTTTATGGTGTTTTGTTGTTGTTGGTTTTTTTTGTTGTTGTTTTTTTGTTTGTTTGTTTGTTTGTTTGTTTTTTTTAACAACCTAGTCTTACTTTGGGATCACAGCAATGATTTCTTTTTTAGTATTTGATGTTAGTCCCATTGCACAACCACTCAGCAAATACTAAACAACTCCTGGATTTTGCCCCACACTGATCTAATGATAAATAACAAGTAACAACTATTTTCTGCTAATTACTCATCTGTGATCTCAACATAAAATTTCAAATTAGATGCTTGTAAGTATTGCACATGTTTTAGCAAAACTCTTGATAAGGTATGAATGAGTTATAAGCCACATAATACTTCTATGCATGGTATTGCATAATTCCATATTTATTACTAGTTCTTGGATAGTCTTGGTGATGCAGAGAGGGTAGATGCAGTGAAAAGAGAACTCATTAGAGCTGTATCAAAAAGAAGAGGCAAGAGAGAACATTTTTTCCTAATTAGATTTTTTTTGGTTGGTTGGTTGGTTTGTGTGTGTGTGTCTGTTTAATTTTTATGCTAAACCTGGAGGACCAAGGTTAAAGATACGAAATAAAGGGTTGTTAATGTAAAATATTACAGGGAAAGACTCTTTGGAATACAACTCTTTGGACTAAGTAAAAGTATTTCTTCTTAATCTTCAATTGCAAGATTAATTGTCTGAGTTTCTCTCTGTTCAACTGGCAGCCCTGGTTTTTAGAGGTAGCTCTTATTAAGGGGCTTTTCTCTAGTGTCCCATCCTAAAGGTTTACACATGCAGTGGCAGAAGTGAAGGGGAGGATTAACTAGATATGGGTATTGGGTTAGTTATTTGAATGGTCTGGACATGTGAATGCAAGCTTGGGCATGAGTCCAGGTCTCTTGTGGTGTTAGTACATTTGTTAGCTATTGGTGTCATGCATTCCCTTGCAAAAGGGATCCACACAGGCAGTAACAGATATGATAGCTAAAGCAGAAGATGGTGGTAATATAGGAGAAATTGATTTTAAACCTTTTAAGAAATCCTGAAAGGCCAAAGAATAAAGCTTAACTTAATAAAAATTAGCCCAAGAGCTCTGTACTGAAATATCATAAAGTTTGAATGGAGTGCCTGTATTTGCTTTACCATCTTTGCTTTGGTTAATGGGAGCTATTCCTTTAAAACTTAGTGTGGTGAACAGAGTGTCTGACCTGAGGAAGGGGGTTGTCTTGCCTGTGACTCAAGAGAAAAGCAAAGACTATTGGAGAAATTTCAAAAGTCTGGAATAATTGCATTGCTGGGAAGCAAAGCTTATTTTTTCCCTTTTGCAAGCAGAGAGACTAAACGTCTCAAGTCACTGCTAATTAACCTATTAGATAAGAGCAGTCAGCATCCTGTATAGTTCATCCAGAACTGAAAGTGCACGTCTAATGCAGGCTTAGTAGCAACACTGTTAAATGAGTTTGACAAGTCTCTGCTCTTACTCCCATGACATACCCCCATTACGGTGTATCTTACCCCAGGCCTGTTCACAATGCCCAGTGCACAGCACCATGACTTTTCTGGGTCCTGTGCCAGGAACTCTTGTGTTGATTGGAGGCTGCAATCGACAGTCCTGGCAGTAGGTTTTTAAATGCTGCCAACACTCACTGCACTATCACAGGGATGTTGAGTCAAAGGAATTTTTAAAAAGTCTGATGATAGTGAATTATTGATACTTAACCTTTTTACATAAAACATCTCTTAGTCTCATGACTTTTGACTTATGAGCTTTTTCTTCTAGAAGTACCATGAAGATACTTGATTTTCCATAGTTATGCATATACTTTATATTCTATAGTATTCCATATCTTTCTTTTTTCAAAACATGGTGAGGGAAGTGAACGATGTTAACCTGTTTACTCATGTCATATGTAGAACAATAATGATGGTTCATGTGATTCCTGAAATTTTGTGGCCAAACTATGGTAAAAGTGCAACAGGAGGTGGATGTGACATAAAGGACGACCTCTGTTCTGTTAATTAAATTTGTCTTAGTACATATGCTAAACCAGGTTTAGATAGTATTTGTGATCATTATCAAAAAGTATGTGATTCATTTTTCATTTCTTTTGTGATTCAGAGATTGCAATCTTAAAGTGGACTGTTAAAACTATCTGTGCTGTCCTCTGAAATAAAGCATTTATAACCAGTGTGGTCTTCAATACATAAATGAATTTAGAAACAATACTGAATTTTATATTCAGTGGAAATAAGGGCTCTTGAATGAGTGGAGTATGTAAAAGAAGGCAGAGATGTAATCAACTGTACTCTACAGACTCATAAGAAGTTGAAGAAGAAAAACCCCATGATTCATAAAAAAAAAAAGTTTAAAGGTTGCTGGATGATTTAAGGCCAGATTAACAAATCACTACAATGCAATTTATGGCTTTAGATAATGGGAGGTCAAACACATATTACCAGCTGACTCAAATTTGATTTGACTGAAAGATGAAACTCTGCTACAAGAACCACATTAACTGAAAGCCTCTGCTTTACATTTCTCACTGATGGCACCCTGGGGAGGCAACTTTCTTGGCATTTCACATCCAATTTAAGCACATCATTGATGAAAAGATGGCTAAATTGGTGCGTCATTTTGTAATAAAATATCTCACAAATTGTTTATCTGATCAATGGAGAATGCAATCTCAAGCTGTTCAGGGCTAATGTGCTTGTTGAACTAAAATAGTAAGTTATTGACTGTCAGAGGGACCTGGGAATTTCTAAATTCAGTTCAGATTTCCTGAATGAGAGCAACATATTGCATCAGAATAGTAGGTTGTAAAAGATTAACTCTGCTAGTTGAATTCTCACTGAATAGATGTGAGGGCACTAAACACTTAGTGGGAAATGTTCAGCTTCTCATATGATCAGGCTGTAGAGGACAGAAAGGGGTCTTACTCTTACCCTCCTTATGCAGGGTTTACACTACTGTAATTCCACTGACTTTATTTGACAAACTCCTGCAGTGTAAGAAAGTGATGCCATATGTGTTTGATATATTAAATGTTATTTTCAGAGCTGTAGTGAGACATTTTGCTGCCTGGGGTAGGGGGGGACCACTCCTTCCCAGGTGGGAAGCATCTGGGACATCCTCAGGACCACAGCCATGTGGAGACTCACTGGGCAGATGCCTTCTCTTCAGACTCGCTGAGCCAGCCCTGAGGGAAGCTGGGTGGATGTGGTGTAGAGAACAGGGAGCCTTCCTTTAAAGGACAAAGATAGGGAAGTAGGACAGATAGCCATTTTCCCTTCAGGCAGGGCAGCTATTTCTGATGGAGCTGTTGCCCACTGAAGATAGGGAATCAGCACCACAGCAGTCCTCAAGTCCACCTGGCCTCAGTCCTGGCCTCACAGGAGTGCAGTTGTATTTTTTATGCACCCTTCTTCCTAGCCAGCCATTTGGCATGCTTTGTTACTTTTTTTGTCTCCCCATTATAATTTTTTTTTACCATAAAATGAATGGGATAAGAATGCCTAAGAATGTTTTTTCACAATAAAACAAAACAAAAAACAACCAACCAAACAAAACAAAAACAAACCCCCAAACAAATAAACAAACAAACGAAAATGAAAAACATACAAAAAAGCCAACCAAACAAAACAAAACAAAAAAAAAACAACCCAAAACTCAGGAGGTCTGTCTTTACTGAACAAGGTTCTCTTCAGGCCCGGACTCATTCACTGTAGATGTGGGAAAGAATGAATTGTGTGATATAATTTTATTCATTTATTTTCCTAGAAATGTTCAATCCATCACAGAAATGACTCATGGACAGAAAGAAATGCAAAACAAAGTGGTTGGTTGATATTTTTAGTGTAAGGAAAGTGCTCTAAGGTTGAGGGAGGAAAAGGCTTTTTCTTTGCAGCCCAGGGGTTTAGGATCCTGCAAAACTGTGCTCATATACTCCTTCTGCATAGGTATTGGTAAAAATTGTGGAAAAGAGGTGTAAAGTGCATGTACTAGGAAAGCACCTTCATTGGTGAGATGTAGGATATTCCAAGGTGAGCACTCTCTGGTCTCTTGTTGAAGCTGCTTTGCTGTGCACAATAGTTTTCAACATCGTTAAGCCCACAGGGCAGCACGGCACTGCAGGCTGCTGATTTAAGTGTTTATCCAACAGCTATCCAACAATAGGTTTCCATGCCCTTCCCCCCAGTTACTACTATAATTAAGTAATAAAATTATTGTAATTACTTTATTTGGCTAAAAATAGTAGATTCAGTTCAATGTTGGAATTTCTTTTTGTTTGGCTGAAACTGGTAGTTTTGTTAATGGGATACATCCAGGAGGAGATAGGATTCTCATGCTTAAAGCAGGTATCAGTGACATCAAAAACTCAGTTTGGTCCCCAGCAGTGCAACAGAGGCCAGATGGCCAAAATGCACTGCTTTTTCTTGTCTGACTTTTGGAAGTTAAATAGTCCTAGACCTTCCCAGGACTTGAATGAGAGACCTAGGGAGCACAGGTAGTAAAGGAGCAAGCCAAAGAATACTACTGTGTCAGTTGGTGAACATTTGTTCAGACAGATGTCATTTTGACACCCCATTATGGCTTGTGGAACACTGGGTAGGAGAGAGGAGTTGCCCAAGTACTAACCCTGATTCTAAGCATATTTTCCTTATATATATATATATTTTTTATTTTTTTTTCCCCCCCAGTATTTGTCACTAATGTTACCCTCCCTCTCCACCCCAAGGGTTTTTATCTTCAGGAAAACAGGGGCTTTTATAAGGGCTTCTGACTGTGCATGAACACAGATGGGTTTTTTGAGATCAGGGTTAGTATGCAAACAAGAAATGGTAGAAAATAGCTTTGAGGAAACACCTGACTTTAAAATAATAATAAAAAAGGTGTGGTAAATTAGTGAGTCTTTGGCAAAATGATCTTTTTCTTGATCTCAAAAGCTGTTAGTATGATGCCCCTTTTAATTTTGGCATTTGTTGTCAGCAGAGAAAGGATATTGATGAACAATTGCATTAAGCAAACTAAAGCAAGGAAAATGAAGGAAGATACTCCTGATGAGCAAGCCCTTTGTTAGTTCTGTGGTGTTTTCACCATCTTTAAAGTAATGACTCTCTATTGTTCCCAAAAATGTACAAGATCTGTAGATGACAGCAAAACCAACAGAAACCTGAATTTACCAATTTTTACTCAAGAATTCTTTCCAGATGTTCTTGTGTGTTCCTGACATTTGCTCATTTTGGTTTTGTTCAAATGAGAAAAGAACTCCTTATATGTTACACAAAATTATTCTAGACTCTTATTAGTCTTTTGAGATTAATTGTTCCTATGAAGTCACTTCTAAGAACTTTTAGAGCATTCATTACCAGTATTACAGACTTTAAAATATTATTTTTATGTGCTTGATGGATATCAATTTTGTACATAAGTGCTAGTAAGTGATTAATACTACTGTTATATTAAAATCAGTGTGTTGATCATGTCTTCAGAATCAGATGAAGAAAAGTGTCTTTAATAAAAAAGTAATCCCTGTGATTTACTTGATTATAAAAATCACATTCTTAATAGTTAGATCCAGAGCAGTACTTTGCTTGTTCAACAAATAGGTAGTTTTGTAAGTCTGATAGATGACATCTTCAGAGTCTTTTCCTTACTCAAGAGTAATTAAAGAAAAGCCTAAATTCTTACAGAAGTTAGTGGAAATGTTCGTGCTTGTACTGAAATTTATAGTCAGCCTTTCAACACCAACTTACTAGCACTGAACATATCTTCTTTCAGTTTGTGGACAGCTGAGTCATAGTGAAAATTTATAAATAAAAAAAAATAACTGAATTAGTCCATAAGACGTGACTGAACAGACTTCATAATGAGATAACTGTAGACCTTCAGGATGTGGTGAGCTACTAGAAGTGCAGTGTTATCTCATTACAACACACATTTTGCTAAAGAATAGCATGCTCTGAGGCATGTATTTATACTGCAATACATTCCTGCCTCAGGCATGTTTTGAGGTATAAGGCAAAGGACAAGTAGTTTTAAAACTTGAAAAGTAGATGCCTTTTACTGTAGCTGCATGTGTAACATGCAGTTATATTCAATCGTTTATTGAATATGTTAATTGTGAGCAATAAGGCTGAAAAATGTGCTAATGAATAGCAGCTACCCCCTCCCCCCCAATACTGTTCAAAATATTTTCAGCAAGCAGACAGAAACACCAGAGAAAGAAAATCCAATTGCATCTGAGGACCCAAATATACATTATTCTAAAGTTGCTGCTATAGTTGTAGCATTATGGGATATTCAGTCAGAGCAGAGTTACTACCTTTCTCCTCATGACAAGAGAGTTTAGTTTAGTAAATAAAATCACTGCCAAATCTATTTAATCTCTGCTAAGGATAAACCTGTGTCAAATAAAGCACTTTTTCTAGGAATGACCAGTTTTAACACGGTGATCTGATTGCTCTTTGCTTCTAGCATAGTGTAAATCTGGGGTGGCTCAGTGAAATTATTGGAGTGACATCAGTAAAATCAAGTGCTGTGACAGGGCATCAGATCTACAATGTGAAACTCTCACTCCATTGAAGTCAAAATTGGTACTGGAGGGATTTCATCTGCAGGTATGTTACTAGAAATGATGATGGATTGCAATAAGGTATAGAATTAACTTTCAAAAGCAGTGACTGGGGTTCATGGCAAAAGAGATCTTGTGTGCTTCATCAAGCAGAAAAAAGAACAGAATAATTTCCAAACTTTAAAATCTAAAGTAGAGGAATAAAAATAACAAGTGACAAATTTGGTTCAAATAAGTGAAATCTGGTAGAAAGAAAACATAAAACTAAAGATAAATTGTTTTTATTTCTGTGCTTGTATTACACTGGCATGGAATGGCCCAAAAGATGTTGCAAGAAGAAATTTACTGTCCTGAAGAACTTCTGGACAACACTAAGATTTGGCTAGGGGCCTGAAAAATTAATTGATTAGGGCAGATACATGGGAGTAACCATAATACTAATTTTACAATTGCTGTACTGGGCTTCCCATAGGTAAGCTCCGTGTTGTTCAAGGCTGGCCTGACCACAGAGCACATACAGTACTATGCTAAAAAATTTGGTGATGGTCTACCAGAAATAATGCATATTGAATAAGTAATTACTTGGTAGAGGAAGTTCTGCTTTGCATTCCCAGTAGCTGTATTGCCCTTATCTTTAAGGTTTAATATTTCATCTCCATTTTCAGTAAGGATGTTGATAATTTCATTTTGGACGCATACTCAGATTGCTTTTAATTTCTGTGTCAACTTCAGTGTGATCTGACTTCAATTTTTCTTTATGTGGCTGAAAAGGCTTTTGCTATTTTTTCTTGTTGTTGCTGCAGGATCTTGCTCATTTGGCAATAATTTTCATTCTATGGAAACTCCTTTAGACTTCTGAGACACCAATTTTTTCATTGAGCAGTTCTCTTTTCCCTTTCCTTACAGGATTCCCATACTGGACAAATAATGAACACCAAAGAACGATGAAATTGTCAAGGATGAGGCTTACAGAAGGATCCTGGGAGGGACATGAATTTGGAGAACAGCGTGATGAGAAATCACAGATAAGTTTCTGCCGACATTCTTCCACTATTAGAAATAATCTGCTATGAAGAAAAGAGAAAGCTGACAGAGGGAGGCTGGAAAAATTATTTATTTGAACTGGAGAAAATGGGGATATGTCACACTTCCCCTTTCAGTGTTTTTCAAAACAAAATTCCATTCAAGCTATTCTGTTCAAATTCTGAAATTTAACCTTAATACAGAAAAAAGAAATAAATTGTCAAATTAAAAATTTTTGGTTAACCCAAAATTATTCTCCCTAAGTGTTTTGGCTTGTCATATCATCTGTATTTTGACCTTTTTCCTCACTTTTAATGCCTCCTGTCACTGGTTGCAGATACTATGCAGGTATATTTTTTCCATCTGGAAGGGAAAAGTGGGGAAAAAAAGTGGATGAAAAAAGTGAGGGCAAGATTTCTTTGATTCACAGGTTTTCTCTCCTGGAATATTTTTTTGTTACAATGCTAAATAGCAGGAATCTCTGTTTTAACACAGATGTCTAGAGAAAAAAGAAATGAGAAAATTGAAGTGATTGTTTTTGTCAATCCTTGGGAAAAATGTGATAATTGGGAAAAAAAATCAGAACAGTGCTCATACTTGATGGTCTTATTTTTGTGGAAGAGACTCATATTGACTTAATGATATCCACTGGAATTGAAACAAGAGAGTCTACACAAGGGACTTACCCTGTTTAATTGCATCAATTGAAAGTGATCCAATTTTTTTTTTGGCAGATACAAACACAGGGAGATGGAAAAAATAAATGGCTATCTTTTATAGCAATGTAAAGGGGGAGTAAGCAAAGCAAACAACTTATAGCCCTGAAATAGCGTATTATTATATCTAGGAAACCATGACCAAAAGATGCTAATTTGTCTCCACAGACTCACTGTGAGGGTTCCCTTTGATCCCACTGCCTTTCTTAAGAGTGTGATATTCTCCCATTTTAATGGACGATCATTTGACATTGAGATGCAGGGCAACTTGTCCAGTAAACAGCTTTCTTGTACTGATTCGGAGCTTGTGGGAAAGATTACAGCATGAGCTGGAGCCTGCCACAAGAGAAATGGAGTATTACTCTGGGAACACTTACATCAAGGAGGGCCCTTTTACAGCTGAAAGAGGCAACCTTTTACAAAATGCTGTGTTCTGTGAACTCCTTGTCAGCTTGCTGAAAGTGCTAACTCACTTAACAGCATACAGGTCATTCCTCCCTAGAAACACGGGAGAAAATCCTTAACATGCTATTTGTGACTTCTTCTCCTTGAATGTAAAGGTGTTTTCTACAAAATGAAACCCCATCAGAGAAGAAAACCTAAAATGCCTTTAATGAGACAGATGGTTTAGAGAGGCAGGAGAAAATGGGTGGCTTAAAAGACATCACTGCTACATTCATAGTACCTTAAACTTTCAACAAACCAGACTCTGTGATTTGAATAAAATGGGTGTGATGACATTTTCAAAACAAAATCCAGTTCTGTTAAAACTTAGAGCTGGGAAATAAGGTCTTCATGAATTTCCCCACCCATAAAATCCTGCTTTTCTTCCTGTCAGTTTCAGTGTTATGATAAAATTAAAAGCCTCGCAATGAAACATTTGTAATTTTGTTTTTGAAGGAGCTTTTTTTTCAAGTCAAAGAGAACTATAGAATAAATTATTACAAGGACATTAAAAGGATTTAATTTCCTTGAGCATACATATGCATTCTGCTGCAGCATGTCCTCTCCCTCCCAGTGTAGCCATTGATCCACAGCTTTTATAATGAACTCTAATAACAACTCTATTACTGCAAGGCTTCTGATTGGCTCAGGCACCCACAAAATTAGCTACAAAGAAGCCAGCTTGTCAATATTAATTCTGCCACAGAGATTACTTGTTATGGTAGAACAAAGGTGTTTTGGCTTGAGCTGAACAACTTAACTCCTTGTCTCATAAAATTTAAGCTGCTATTGATCGCCGCCTTCTATTGTGCTGAAGGATTAAAAAAACGAGGCGTGCGCACACGCAGACAGACACCAGCATGCTGAATCACTCTGATGCATTCTCCTAAACCACCAGCCGCCCCCTTCCTTTCCTTCCCCTTCCTTCCCCTCCCTGTCTGCTAAGAATCATTCAGTAACATGAAGCAAATTAAATCAATGAATTCATCCTAGCAGATGGGTGCTTTAACAGTCAGTTAGCCTTTAGATAATTGAGGCGTTGACTCCGGAATCATAAAATGGATGGCTCGTTTGTACATTTTACTGAAATAGATCACCGAGGTTAAATAAATGAAATCCCATTTGTCAGGCAGTAATAAATGGCCTCCCCTTCTGCAAACAGCTCTGTTTGGCCTAATAAATACAGGGATGTTACAGTGCTCCTCCCTTGATAGGGTTATGGCTTAATGAAATGGTCTTTCCTCTGCTTGTTTTTGCCTCCTCCTGCACCGTGTGATAAGTAGCGAACCAACGAAGCTTGTAATTACAATCTTACAGAGAACCCAGCCAATCTGTATATAAATCTCACCATCCAATTACAAGATGTAATAATTTTGCAGTCAAGCTGGTAATGAGGTCTAATACTCATGCATGTGATAATCCCCCCTGGATGCTGACTCTATCAGATGTTAGCTTTGTAATTATACTGGCAGAAAATCATTATTTCATGTTCAGCAGAAAAATGAGGTTGGTGGGAAGTTAATTTTCTCTATGCTCTGTGAAGCATAGACAAAATTTTAATGATTTAATCATTATGGTTATCCCTTTTGCAATTGACCCGCGTTACTTCTGTAGAAACATTGGCACATTTAAAAGTCCCTGTTACCCGATAAAGCTTGCCAGGTATGCAGCTTTTAATGTAAGAATAACCGTATACAATTAAACTATTAACCTGCTTGATAGAGGAAAAATCCATAGTTTTTATGTTTTCATTATTTACACCTAGGATCCAAAGGAATGTTTCTGTCCAGTCCACACTGTGATAAAAAAAGACTCTTAAATAAAGAAAAAAGAAAAATGCTATAATTAGGATGTAAGCTTTCAGAACAAAACAGCAGGTTCACAATGTTCACAATGGTATTTTAGCAGCTCAGTAATCTTTTGTTCCTTCCAAGTGTAGGAGACATTCATGAGATGTTATACCAATACACAAAGAGCTTATTATGTCTAATCAGCATTTTCAGAAGAAATAGTTTAAAGAAATTGTGTGTGATATGTATTTTTAATTGTTCTTTTCTGTTCTCAAAATTTTCTTGTTATTTCTGTTTGTCTAGCCTGCCTGCCAAGGGGAAAGACGGAGAGTAAGAGAGAAGTTGCAATGTTGAGATGAGGAGAGAGTGAGAAAATAAACAGCAGCACAAACTGAAACTACAGGGAAGTAGGTAAGCGGAGCAAAAGACAAAGCATATTGCAAATTTATAGCAACTAAGATATTTAAGGATAAATTGCCTTAAAAAAATAATGAAAATGTGATCAATTCCTTTTGTTCTAAGATTTCAACTAAAGGCTGAAAGACATGTATCCAAATAGTACTTAAACTCTCCCCAGATCACATAGTTTTGTAAGTTTAATTCTGCTATTTCTGATTTTTTATTCTGCACTCATAACGTTTGTTTACTGACTTTCATCACACACATGCACACACATTTATGTATGTGTGGGTATGTATATGTATATAAATATTTATGGATAGAGATGCTCTGTTTCTCTGAGACAGATCCTTAAAAAATACTAACTGAATTTTATCTTCTGGGAATATCTTTATAGGTCCTTTTGAAAAAGCAGCAGGATTAGAACCTGTGCTGTCCTTCAGTTGATGACTTTTGTGTAGGCTCGATCTGGTATGTCTGGAGTCTTACAAAACCAGAACCCAGATACTGTATCAAGTATGTAAAAGATAACCTCATATGTGATTCCAGCTAGACTCACAAGGTAGGCATGGAGCTTCTGTCTTTAGACAAAAGTTATAGATAATGTCCAGAGAGTGATCTGCATATGTGCACATTTTCTGAGCTCTTGGGATGTGGCTGGTTTCATCTAACTTGATATTTGGCCTTCCGTACCTGGGTGAGCCCCTTTATAGACAGTAGAGCACACCAGGCCTGCCCTTCTTCTACCCAGCTGACAAATTTACCTTTCTGTATGCTGATCTGTATCCCAGAAGGGTCTTTTTGTCCATTTGATATAAAAATTAGCAAATGAGTAGTTCAGATGTTGATGACTACTCTGTAGGCCTCAAAGACCAGTTGAAATAAATTCTACCCTTACCTCCTTCATGGATCCAACCCAAAGTGGCTCTGGAGAAGGCCTGGGGACTATCATGTATTATGTATTAAACTCCTAATCTCATGCTATAAAAAAGGCAACTTGACAGACACGAATCCTGATCTAATTATGGTTCTCAGCCTTAAAAAAGGATTACTTTTTAATGAGTCCTGTAACTCAAAGTACATATATATTTAGACAGTTTATCAAACCTCTTAAGAAAATCCTGACATTAGTTATGGCAATTCCACTGGTACTCTATACATTTTCTTCCTGCAGAAGAAGCAGGATGGTGATGAGAAATGCAGATGACCTAAAATTAATTAGGTTTTTAAGAAGCAGTGATAACTAAGGGACTTGAAGAAGAACATAATATACTAGTCAAATGGACAGTCCTTTGCTGACAAATATTGTGTGTAATGTGTTGGATGGAGTTATTTGAAGTAGTTAATGGCATACTGGATGCAAAATAAATTGTTGAGTTGGTAGAAAGATGAAGGTATTATAGACATCTGAGTCCAAAGTAATAAAAAATGCAAATAAAATACTGGACTGACAGTAATACAGAAAATAAGGTGTGAAATGCCATTGAAGTCAAAGTCTAGAATCCTGTATTTCATTCATGCCATATCAATTGGGGCTGCCATCTTTTACAAATTTTATTATGTTTGACATGTTTTTGGGTGTGGGTGGGGTTTGGTTTAGATGTCTTCTTGAAGTCATGGTTTTAGGTAATTTTCTAGATTCCTTTAAAAAATAAAAAGAAACATAATTCTCTCAGTGTGTTTGATAAACAGTAGCTCTGGTGGAATGTGGCTTCCTAAAGGTTACTATCCTGCACATTTTTATTTCCTGCACTTCAGAGGCCCTCCTTGTCTTCATATGCCCTCATCTGATGGACTCATCCATTTGGTGGGCACGTAGCAGAATGCCCGACTAGTCTGCAGCAATGCATTTGCTAGATGGATGGCAAGCATCTATCTGCTGTCAAGCCAGCTATTTATGATCTTGCAAAATGGGAATAGACACAGCTGTTTAGCTGCCTTTTCCTGGGGAAGGGCATTGAGTGCAAAATAGAGTTTGCAAAATTAATGTGATTAGCTTTTCTATATGAAATATATTTTTACTCTTATGTACTTTTGCAAAACACTGAGATGTAGAAGTGAACCTGTTGCCCTACACTTATGTCATGAAAAGATCTTAACTTTCAATTTAGCTAACTAAGCATAATTCTCACTGAAGTAGAACTAGGATTAAAAATCAAGTGAGTTTTACTGCTGGCTAGCTGGACAAGATTGTATTTTTGTACCATAAATTACAGACTGCAGGCAGAGAGAGGCTGGGAGCTCTTGGGTTAAGACATTGTATTAAAATCCAGTAGAATGCTCTAAGTGTTACACAGCTATGGTGATGTTCTAGAGGGTGGATGTCAGTTATACTTTCCTCATTTTCCACATGAAGTATTGAAGACATGAACATGTCTTACAGAACTATGACTAAGTAAATCCTTGCTACTCAGTGAGTTGTAAGAAGTAAAAGTGGTAACTGAGCTTCTTACCCAACTTCAGCAAAATGTTTCTATTTCATCTTAATCTCTCTGAAAATAAAGTAGGTATACAGATAGTGTCTGTGTCTAAAAAGTAGCATGTTTGTGCTTTTCGATACAGCCTGTGGGAATGGTGGTTCTGTGGTACAACCATTGGATCTCTTGGAGTTTTCTGATGCTTCTTCTAGCATGTAATGGAATAGAGGGACGTGTCTGGAAGACTTCTATTTCCTCAGGTTACACATTTCTTCAGGTTACACATGCCAGTTGGCAGATGAACTGCATATCAATTTGGGGGCTAGTTTGTTAACCTTCATTGAGAGAGAGCAACCTATATAAACAAAGAGTCACGATGGAGTCCTAGGATCTGGTAAAATATCAGTAGAGAGGTTGTCCCTGTGCTCTTAGCACAGTCTCTGCCTTCATTCCCTAACAGAGATTCACTTTTCCTCTACGTGACAGCTCTGGCATTTTTCTAGAGCACCATGATTCCCCAGATGTCATCCATTTGGAATCCTTGAGCCAAAGAGCTTCCCACAGTCATGTGTAGTCATGTTTAGCTCCTATTTCAATATGGACTTTACTTTCAAAACAATGGAGAGCAAGTCAATAAGACTGCATGCCCGCCTTGCAGGGGAAGCAGAGTCTGTGGCTCTGTGTGGACTTTGCCTTACATATCCACTTTGTCTTTGTTTTATGACTCTTACATTCTGGGACCTAATGTCAGCCAAGCCACGAAGGTGGAAACTTGGCATACAAAATTCTGGAAACAATCTATGAAACAGCCTTTGATTTTTGTATGGGTTTACAGGAGATCAAAATAATTCCATTTGAGCATAGTTAGGATTATATATTCCACTGAACATCTCCAATCCTTAAAAGAATTTCCAGGTTCAGCCATGATTTTATCAGGCATTTTTCAACAGCTGAACCCATTGAAACTGTAAATAAAATTCATAGTGTGTTTTGTGCAGAAAATAGGAAGTTCTTTTGTGATGCAAGATGCTATGCTGCCCAAGCCTCATATGAAGGGGTTAATATATAAACAGGCACTGGCTCTTAGTAGTTGCTAGGTAACATTGACCTTTTCCCAAAGGCTATACTCTGCCAAGGAGGGTGTTTTGGCAGAGGTAATGATTCTGTCTGGGGTTTACTCAATGAGTTGGTGGTAACCTATCCTGCAGGGAAGTTGAGACAATACAGTTTTGGAAAAAACTCTCATCTTCCACCCATCCTGGTCTTCCATTCCTATTTCTCTTGCTTCTTTAAAAAAGAAGAAAAAGCAGTTTCACCAATTTGCCTGTGAAATCACATCACTATTGGTGCAAGAGCTCAATGTCCTCCCCTCCAGACTGGGCACTAGAAAAGTGAACAACTGTTTTGTGCCTGTGACTACAAGGAGTCTCAAATTATAGTTGTGAAGCCTTCTCCTCAGAGTAGTAGTTAAAAAAAAAAAAAAAAAAGAAAAAAGGAAATATGCTCATTTTTGAGGTGATTATTGCAACTTCTTTTCTTGGGAATGACTAAGAACTTCATAAAGCAATGAATTTTTAAGTAAGGTTTATTCTTGTATCCAATTTTGTGTCAGCATTTTTTCTTCTGTATTAGGATCATGGAATCATAGAATAACATGGTGGAAAGGACCTCAAGGATCATCTGGTGCAAAATTACTTTCTAAGGTTTCTTTCTTTCTAAGCAGGTCCACTGCTTAGAGTTATTTCTTTGTTGCCTCTGTGTTTTGTCATATATTTTAAGAGAAAGGGAAAATAATTGCTTGAGAATATGTATATTTTCCATGTGCACACTCAAACGATTTGTAAGTTGATGAAACAAACCTAATGGCAAGTAGCATATGTGACTCTGTGACTAAAAAAGTACAATTAGTGTGGGGTTTTTTTTAAAGAAACATTTTTATATAGAAAAAGATGCATAGACTTCATCCTTATGGGCCAGGGTAACTTACATGACAACTTGTTAAATCGATTTTATGCTTCTTTTAGATCTGCTATTCAATTTTTAAAAGTGCAGATACCATGGCAACCCCCTCTCTCATATGGAACGTATGCTGCTTTAGAGATAAAGAGCAAGTACATGCAAAGATGGAACAGGATGACAAGTAAACTTTTTTTTTTATATATTCACACTTCTTTGGATGAAAAAATATGCTACACAAACATCTTTTCTCTCAGCTGAAATGTATTTTAGTAAGCAGTCACATTTTGTACAATGCAATTAATCTTCAGCTTGTTTCATAAATACTATACAAGGAAGTGGCACCCTATGCTTTTCTGATGTACATGTGTATGTGTATATATATATATGCATGTATATGCATATATATACAAGCAAAGAGTTTTTCATATCTTTACTCTTGTTTTAGTGTATAAATTCTTAAGGACTGAAACTATCATCTACATTTTTACTGATATACCATTCCTTAATGGTAAGAACTTAGCACAGTTGTTTGCTTTTGGTTAGAATTTTATGAAGGAGCTGCATAGTGGCTAGGACTAATTATTTTTGGAAGACAAAACACAGCTGAAGTATCAGTTCTTAGAAAAAGCAGAAGAACCTATATGTACAGGGCTATCCTGGCACTTACTTACATTATCTGAATCAGAATTTTCAAAAGGAGGATACTATATTGGATTTCTCAATTAACTTTCTAAATAAATAACTTCAGAGGAGCCTGCTGGGGCACAGTGTTTTTGAAAATCCAGTCTCTTGTTCAAATTGCTTTAGAAAGAATTGGATTTAAGTTGTGAGATATTTATATACAAGACCATTGATCAAGGAAACTGCCATTTCTTATCATCAAAACCCAGTTTTCTTCTGTATTCCATACCTTGGTTGGAGACAGGATATGCTTGAAATTTCAACATCTTGCTGCTCTTTTTATTTTTATATTCAAGCCTGGTTCTGTGATTAAAGGAAGAGCTGAACTATTAGTAATGTGTCTACCAATACCAGCTGCATGCTTATTTCAGGTTCCTGAATGAGTAAATTTAAGAAAGAAATTTTTTTTTTTAATTTAAAAGCACACTACTTAATCTGAAACCCTTGATGTTCTGAAACTCAGTGTTGTCATTTTCACCCAGAAAACCCCCAAAATTACTCTCCTATGTGATCTTGGTGATTACACATGACTTTTACATGCTTGGAGCACTGGAGGAAGATAGGGTGTAGGGTTCATTGTGCCTTTTCCAGCTTAAACATCATTAGTACTGGCATATGAGTATCTTTTAAAATGTCATTATTTAAATCAAGCAAACACACTTGTGTCATCTGTCTCATATTTAAAGACCTGTTTTTTTTCTGTATTTTTGGCACATGCCCTAGTGTTTGGCTGTTGTTGCCCATTTCTATCTGACTGTTTTCTGGTTACCGTTTTCATTTGTTGGCATTAAGTTTTACCAGCTTACATTTCTTTTTGTAAGCTTTGACAGCTTAGAAAGTTTAGTTTGTCATATGTAAGATTGCAGAAGTCCAAAATAGCTATATCAGGTATGGCTGTGGCTGCTAATCTCATAGGAAAAGACTATCAGAAAAGACTGAATACAAATAATGTATAGAAATGTAGGCTTTTATTTCTTTTTCTTCACACCTTTCAGCTCGAACTCCCATTAAAATAGGGAATCCCATTGATGTTATCAGGATGGACACTGGACATCCAAGTCTCACAGGAATTCATAGTGGAAACTCAAAAAATAATGGAAATTGCTATTAAAAAGTTAATTCTACAAGTTATTTATGCATCTTTGAATTCTAAATACATCCCTGTTTGTGTTTAGGGGGATTGGATACTGGAGTTCATGTTCACAATGGTTTTTCTTTGTTGAAATCAATTTGCCTGCACCAACCACTTATGCTTTAACAAGAGAGTAATGTGCTGGTGAGAAAAAGCATGGCATATTGGGATGTTTCTATGAGTGCTATTCCCTGAGGCAGCTGCTGGAGAGTATTGTAGGGGGGCTAAATCAACATTGCCTTTTTTTTTTTCTTTCTCTTTTTTCTTTCCCCAGAGACCAAATGTATAACCTCTGTGATGCAAATTCTATTTAAGCAGCTCTGGGGACTGAATATGGATTGGTGCTTTGGTGAGCCCGAGTCTTTCTATGTGGCCAGAGACAGTTTGTCTTTATGTGATATATATTATTTGTATATAAATAAAGTATTGAATTTGTTTTATAATTCTTAATGACAGATCTGAATTAATTTATTCTTTATTTTATTTTTTATGAAATGAAGTGAGTAGTAGTGTTGAAAACAAAGATAACTGAAAAACATATTACCCAACTCAGTCTAATAAATGCGTATTGAAGGGTTAACTTCAGTCAAATATATTCATTAAAATACACTCCAAGCACATTTATTATAAATGTAGATAGTAATCTTGTAGCTTTCCAGCTCTGAGTTCATCACTGACTAGAAATATTAAAAGGTATGTTTTACAAATGTTTTCAAATAATGATACCTTCAGGACAATAAATGAATTACAAAAATCTTAAAGTCTCAAAGGTCTGTTTGTTAGGTATCAGTAATTATTATGAGTGAATTTGGTAATGCAACTATTATGAGTGCAAAATAGACTGAATGGTATGGGGAATGTATTTTTTATTTATATATTGTAGTGAATATTCAGGAAATAATAGTAAAATTAAGGTATATCTAGACACTTGTAGATATGGTTCTATTCTACTTAAAAAAACCCCTTTTTGCTGGCTTTAATTTTCACTTCTGGAAAATAGTCTTGTTACAGTTATTCCATATATTTAATAAAAAAAAATTCCCAAATTAAGTTTTTAATGATTTTCTTTTATAGCTATTTCCATTGCAGTATTTTATTAATTGTACTTATTTCTAAAGTATTTCTTTATTTGTGCTCAAATAATTTATTTATGCATTTAAAAAAAAATACTTTCTCAAATTACATCTTTGTTTCCCCCTCATACAGAAATCCTAGGTAAAAAACTAAATAAGCTTCCAGTTCCAGGTTTGAGGCAACCAATTAAAAGCATAGGTTTCAAATAAAAAAATATTTCAGCATGTTGCCTGATGGGCTTGGCTTATTTCATCTTGGCATTACTACTAAACCCCATATGATTGTACTTCATTTTGATGAAAAGATCCAGAAGTAAAAAAAACAAAAAACAAACCAACAAAAACCCAGCAAAAACACACACAACAAAAAAACCCCCAAAACAACCCACCACCACCAGAAATGGTGTTGAAGAAATTTTATGTTTAGGTGAACACATCACATGAAATAGTCCAATTATTTTCTTTATTTCACTGAGGCTTCTGCATGGGGGGTGGACAACAACAATAAAAGGAAACAGCCCTTGGCCTCCAACCCAGACTGTCTTTTAAAATAACTACCAAAAGTAAATTTTGTCAGAACTTGACAAATAAAAAGATCTTATAATTTTTTATTTTTTATATATTTTTTTTTTCCTCTTTTAGTATGTATTTTGTAAAAGGTAATTCTCAGTAATACCACTTACAGGATATCCTTAATGAAGTCAGTTTGAATGTTGATTTAGTCTATTAAACATAAATGTTTTAACTGAAGATGGAACATATCAATAACAGCAATTTAATTATCCAGCACACTGTATTTTTAACTATTAAAAAAAAGTAATTTGAAATATTTCTTCCAAGATAAGCATAAAATAAAAATTTGACTAAGCCTCTGACTTAGGAAATGAGCATGAAGAACCTTCCAAAAATTGTATAAGTTCCCATTAACTGTCATTTAAATGTTGTCAATCAAATCTGTTTGCATCTGGTACTGATGCCATGTGAAATTTATTTATTTAAACTTTCAGTCACACATGGAAAGTTTTGCAGATGGTGTCTCTTCTCATCTGTTTTTTCCAATTTCCCCTCCAAACTGCAGTTCTTACTCTCTCGACCCCCCAATTTGATTCCTCCTCTTTCTAAAAAAATAGATCTAATCAGTAGCATGTTAAACAAGAGGGGATCTTTTATGTATTCTGTGTTAGGACAAGGAAAGCATCGCTGTAGATCACTAGAATAAACAACTCAGGCTGATTCAATTACAATGCCTGGGCCAGGCTTTTATCTGCTGGTGACATCATTTCAATCAAAATGTAAAATAATACAATCCAATAGATGCAAGAGGAAGAGATAGGACACAGACTGCTGCACTTAGTCATTTAATAAAAAAAAAGTGGAAGAAAGCTCTTTCTGACAGGCTGCTAGGACTTCCATTTCCAAAACTCTATTACCTTGTATAATAGTATTCAAAAGAATTGAATGCAGGAAATTGTCTATTACTTTTTATTAGTAGAAGCTGTTATGTAGGATACAGCCTACTGCACTGTTTTTTCTTTGTTCCTTTAATTAACAAAAGCATGAAATTCTTCTGTTGGCAAGGACTTGTTCCAAAGCTTCTGTTGCCTTCTGTTTTTACTGAAAAGGTGGATTTTTTCCTTTCTTTTCTCTGAATGTCTTTTTTTTAATACTAAAAAAGTAATTTTTTTTTTTCAGGTCACTGTAATCTAAAGTCTATCAGTCACCTTAATGGGCTAGGAGAGGGTAGAATGCAGATACAGTTCTGTAGTCACACAACATCTTTTATAAGAAAGTTTCACATTTGAGGAGTAAGGGAGAGTCAGATTGTAACCATGTATAGTCTAAGGCCAGTGTTCTGACCATTTCACTTGCCAGCTAAAATTTGTTCTTGTAACCTAATTTATTATGATAGGAAAAAAAGATAAATTGATACATATCGATTTGATAGATGCACTGTGCAAAGTAACGTATTCTTTCTTCAGGCCATATCCTTGATCCTATAAGATTGTCTGTGACAGCATAGGACAAGATTTTGTACATATCATCAATCTCACCATCCTACAGAATGCTCTTAAATTTTAGCAGGGATAAAATAAGTAGACCTGATTACAATGAGATTTTGTTTCACTGACTTCTACATTCATCTATATATAATATACCAGAAAGTTGATGTAAAGTGTGGAACTCTAATATACCTTCAGAGAATATATTTAATTGATTTTAATAATTAACTGCATATATAATTTAGATTCACTGCTATTAGGTTCATAAAGGTCTTAGTAACTTTATTTAATAACAATTTTTATAGCTAGATTGTGATATTGGGTAGTGAACAGGACAAACAATGACTACTACAGTGGTCACTGAAGCACTCTTCCCACCATGTTTACTATTTTAGGGTACATTTTGAAGAAAGGTTGAGTCAAATGGCTAACTGCAGTGTTGTTTAAGAAGATGTAACTTCTTAGATTATTTTTAATCAATATTTTCATTACTAATGCTATGATTTGCTCTTCTTTTTGCATTTACCAGTAGCAAATAAACCTGAAGAGATCTGAGGTAATTGGTAATCTTCAGAGATGTTGGCTGCATTGGGTTTGCATGGCAAAGTTTTGTTAGTTACAGGGGTGGCTTCTGTGAAAAGCTGCAAGAAGCTTCCTCTATTTCTGATTGACCCAGTGCCAGCCAGCTCCAAGACAGCCTTGCTGCTAGCTGATCCCATCAGTGATGGTGGTGGTGTCTCTGTGATAAAATATTTAAGAAGAGGGAAAAGTTGCTGGGTGACAGCAATTGCAGCCAGAGAAGAAAGGAGAATATGTGAGAGGAAAAGCTCTTCAGACACCAAGGTCAGTTAAAAATTATGAGGAGCACCTGAGGGACCTGTGGTTGTATAGTCTGGAGAAAAGGAAGCTAAGAATAGACCTTATCACTCTCTACAACTACCTGAAAGGATATTGTAGTGAGGGGGGTGTTGGTCTCTTCTCCCAGGTGACTAGTGATGGGACAAGAGGAAATAGGCTTAAGTTGCACCAGGGGAGGTGTAGGTTGGGTACTAGGAAAAAAATTTTTATTGAGTGGTGAGGCCTTGGAACAGACTTCCCAGGGAGGTGGTAGAACTATCATCCTTGGATGTGTTTAAAAAAATGTCTAGATGTGGCACTTCAGGACATGGTTTAGTGGTCCTGTTAATATTTAATAGATGATTGGACGTGATGATCTTGAAGGTCGTTTCCAACCTTTATGATTCTATGACTCTAAGAAGGAAAGGAAGGAGGTGCTTCAGGTCTTGGGGCAGACATTCCTCTGTAGCCCATAATGAAGACCATGGTGAGGCAGAACGTCCCCCTGCAGCCCATGGAGATTAATGGTGGAATAGATGGCTACCTGAAGCCTGTGGAGGATCTCACCCTGGAGCAAGTGGATGCCTGAAGGAGTCTGTGACTCTGTGGGAAGCCTGTGCTGGAGCAGAGTCCTGGCAGGACCTGTGACCCCATGGAGAGAGGAGCCCACACTGGAGCAGTTTTGCTGGCAGGACTTGTGACCCTTTGGGGCATGCCCTGGAGCAGTCTGTTCCTGAAGGACCTCACCACATGGAAGGGACCCATGCTGGAGCAGTTCATGAAAAACTGCAGCCTGTGGAAGGGACTCGTGGTGGAGAAGTTTATGGAGTATTGTCTCCAATGGGAGCAACCCCACACTGAAGCAGGTGAGGAGTGTGAGTAGTCCTTGACTTGAGGAGGAAGGAGTGGCAGAGACAGTGTGTGATGAACTGACTGCAATCCCATATCCCATCCCACTGTGCTGCTTGAGAAGTAGAGAAGTTGGGAAGTAGGAAGTAGAGAAATTGGGAATGAAGTTAGGCCTGGGAAGAAGAGAGAGGTGTGGGGAAAGTGGTTTTAAGATTTGGTTTTATTTCTCATTATCCTACTCTGATTTGATTAGTAATAAATTAATTTCCCCAGGTTGAGTCTGTTTTGCCCATGACAGTAATTGCTAAATCATCTCTCCCTGTCCTTATCTTGACCCATAAGACTTTCATTACATTTTTTCTCCCCTGTCCAGTGGAGGAAGGGAATGATAGAATGGCTTTGGTAGGCACCTGGTGTCTAGCCAGGTTCAACCCCCCATGTGTCTTTATGTTCTCTCTTGCTAAGAAAGAGATATCTACCATTCTGGATGGCATTATTATTCCATGCATGTGGTAAATTTTTTCTGATGAATTCTGAATAGGATATATATGAGGAAGATATAATAAACTACTATGTTGGGAATGAGCTAGCAATGACTGTAATCACTGAATAATGTGATTACAGCACGATGGACAGTTACAGTTTGAGATCACACAGCAGCACGATGGAACAGAGACAGTTACATACGTCTTCAACTGTCACAGATTAAGATATATGTTAGTTTAGAGAAGGGTAATACATTTGCATGACTGTCTCAGTGCTTAGGAAACTCTGTCACCCAAATGGAGATACGAGTTGATTGTAGGCACCCATGGACATAGTGCTGGAGAGCAGACATTTGTCAGAGATTCACTGAGTCTTCATCTCAATTCATGTGTAACTCATATGGTCTACATTTTAAAGCATAGTTTTAACCTAAAAAAATGCACGTCAAATTCCGTGAGTCAGAACTAGAACTTTTCCTAGAATATCTGCCATATTCAACCACAAAATGCTTTTTTTGACCTTATGTAGGCATGAAAACACTCAGTGTGAGAATTCAATAGCTATCCTGATTGAAGTCCTCACTTAAACATATGTAGTTGAGTCCCTTTAAAGTCATCTTTCTTCATAGGAAAATAAGCCAGAAAGGATAGCAAATGACAGAATTTAACAACTGAAAGCTCGAACCATCCTACTGTTGAATGTAGAGGGTACCATCTCCTCTGGATGAAAGTCAAATGTCTCGTATGCCATCAGGGTTGAGCAATGTAGGCTTTTGGGAAACAAAAATGGATGTGCATGAATGTTCAGTTTATAATGAAAAAAATGTTTTCCTAGAAGTTATTAAAAGCACAATACATTAGGCACATGAGTTAAAAAAAAATTAAATGAGGCAGTACTTGTTGGTCCTGATTCTCCAGACAGTGTGGTAGAATCAAAGAATACAGAGGTTACCTTCTCTGTTGAATGCTCCTCTCTGTTCTCCTGCTCTGCTAGTGTGCTTTCCACTGTGCACATCTCTGACCGTTTTCTAGTCCCAGTTGGTTTACCCCTCCCTTCCTGGGGCCAGCTCTTGATTTACTGCTTTTAGCCTGATGTTTTTGTTCTCCTACAATTTTTTGACTCTCCAAGCCCTGTTCCATTTGTATTACAGGGATATTCTTTCCTTAAATCTGAAGGTTATGGAGTCTTGTCCTAGTTGGAGATTGTTTCAGGGTCAAGCCAGAAGTGACAGCATTTGTTTTTAATAGGGATTACTTTTCCATGCCTGGTTATCAATATGTTTTGAAAATACTTGAAGTAGTCCATAGAACTTGTAAAGACTAAACATGTAATAAGAAACCCTATTTTTATTTAAGAAAATTTCATTTTGTATTCTAGACCTTAATAGATCTGATCTTAATAAATCTGAAGCATTTCCATAGTTACGATTAACCACACCCAAAGGGAGAAAATGCATGGAAATTTGGATAATTAACTGTTAGCTTTGTACCTTTTTTTTTTTGTTAAATATAACAGAAAAAAATGTGCCAAAATAGCAAATCCCTGACTGTTAATAAAGACAAGCTGATCATCAAATCTACTCACTTTATAACATCTTTAGAGGTCTTAGTATTCCTTTATCTTTCAGTGCAGTCTTTTGGGTCTAGTAGTACATAGAAAACACATCAGGCTTTCCTCAAAATTTGACTTCTGGAAATAGTTTTGCAAAGTATTAGTCTTATGCAAACAGGGAGCAGGCAAGAGCAAGATTTGGGGCTTTTTATAGCTTTCACACTGCTCATTCAATCTGCATGTCAATAAGGGTTGATTATATTATGGTTTTAGAGGTTATATGGTTCCAAATGTTGGCCCCCCATTTCACCATCTATCTTAACCTAAGTCATGCTTCATTGCACTTGCATGTTTGATGAGCAGGCTGTGTGGTCACAAAGATTTATCAGAGAAAGCTTATACAGGAATGTACTTTATTCTGTGAGCATCTTGTGACATGCTGTTCCTGCTATATAAAGTGCACATATTAGACCTCTACATGAAAGTACCTGTTGATCTGCTGTTTAATGTGAACACTGCAATTGATGAGGTTTACCTAAAACTTTGTGGTGTACATATATGAATGGAATTATGAACCTAAAGACAAACTTAAAATGAATTTAAGCCTGTGGATCCAAACCTGAGATTGTAAACTGTGGCTCATCTGCTGCATGTTGGCTTCCAGGCATCTTGGCTTCTTTTACTCATGCAGGATTGTCCCAGACGTGATCAATGAGAGCAGTTTAGACCATCTGGAATGAAGAAAGTAGATGTTCCATCAAAATCGAAATCCTTTAAAAAATCTGAGTCCGGGAAATGTTTAGAGGCTGTACTGGATAGTGATTGCTGGGATGGGGCTCTTCTGAAAACACAGGGACAGCTAATAAATTCCCTTTGCATTTGGCTGGAGAAGCACATAGCTAACAAAGCAGTTTCTGAACATAGTCATCAGGAGGTCAAATTGAAAGGCCTTCACTGGTGGCAGGGCTGTCTCTAGAAACAGGCAAAGCAAGCAGTTGTCTAGAGTAGGAACATGACTAACTGGGTTGGCTGCTGTTGCTGCTATGGAAAGGGTAAGTATGTGTGGGACAGCTACTGCTTCTAGAGGGGATCCATAGTAAGGGCAGCCATATCTCATCAGTGCAGATAGGAGAGGATGTGTGAGCTCCTTGCTGCTCCTCAGACCTAGTGCCACTCTTCTCTGCAATTTCCTTAGCCATGGCAAGAGTTTCTTGCTCCCACAGTAACATTCGGAAGACAAAATTCAGTTTTGCTGGCATTACTGAGTAGACTGAGCCAGCTCTGCCTGCCTGAAAGACTTCAAATCAGTATCTCCTAAAATGCTGTCTGCTGAGGGGCTGAGCTGGTATTACTTTTCTCCCTTCATATTAAAACTGCATTGCAGTGCATAGAGTAGTTTGAAAGAGAGAAATTTGACAGCCTAGTGGTTGCAGTATTCACCTGGGAGGGGAAGCAAGGAGATCTATTTGTTGTGTAAAGGACTGTTTATTAAATGGCCAAAGAAAACAAACAAACAAAACCCAACAACAAACAAATCCAAACAAAACCCAAACCAAACAAAACAAATAACAACAACAAAACAAACAAAAAAAAAAACCAAAACCACACCAAAAAAACCAACAAACCAAAAATAGAAGAGATAAAATGAGATAGTACAAACATCAAAAAAGCTCACAATGAAAGTAGAATGCGATTCAGCAAATTCCGTTAATTGGTTACTTTTTGATAATTTACTATGAAAAGGCATCTTTAAATTAAAGATTTTTGACTGTAAATGCAGTTTCTTCCTGTTTTCCAGTAACATCTTCAATTTCTTGTAAAGACAACTTGTCTTAAATATGCATTCTTCCTTCTCTAAGCTGTTCCAGGTGGGAAATGGCATAGTTCAGAGAGGAGCTGAATCAATAGTATTTCTAAATAAAAAAATACCTAGAGAGAGAAGCAATTTGTGCAAGGTTTTCTCTGAGTCACTGAAGCTGGCCAGTTTTAGAATGTGGTGTTGGGTTCAGGGCTTTAGTGGGAAGCTCAGGTAAAGCAGCACTTTGTGAGTTATTGTTAATATGGGGAAAAAGCATTGTGGTAGCAATGGGAGTGTTTGGTATTGTTGTCTTTGCATTGATACAGGCACATTTGAAATGTACCTATCCATATTTAACAAATATCTTGATTATGACATTATTTACGTTACTTTAAACAACATCCAGCTAAACAGTTACAATTTTTAAATCAATTGTAGTATGTATAAAATCTATATTAAGATGACTTTGACTTGGTAAGACTAATGCCAGGATGATCAATAATGCCATGACTAAAGGACATTTATCCTACCATTCCACATATGGAGAGATCTGCAAGCACCACAAAATAAACTGCTTGCCGCTTTATCTGCTGGTGCTGTTAAAGGGAACTGAAAACCTGCATGAAACTGGATCTGTCCCTTGGCAGCGATCCAAGTTAAGTAGGCATGTCATTTATCAATATGCCAATAACAACTTTTCTGTGAATTTTTTTTTCTCCCAGAATTTTGCATTGATAAAAGACTTCTTCAGCAAATAATTTTTCTTAATATGATGTCATAGAATAATAATGCCTCTGATTTATTCTCCATTTCTTGCTTTGTGCAACTGGGAATACTAGAGCAGATCGGTGAAGAATTAACCATTTTCTTGACAGAGTTAAACTTTTTGTTAAAGGCTAGGCTACTATGTATATACTAAATAGACTGAAAGCAAAATGTAGTTTCTGTTTTGAATAGACTGTTACGTGATCTGTTAGAAGAAGAAAGTCCCCTAACTCTTGATTCACAGCCTGACTCAAACTTCCTTAAAAGTAAACATGAGATCTTTGTTTCAGCTTTGACCAGCAGATGGGAATGAGTTAAAGAGTTAAGTCAGTTTACATTCTGTATTCTTATTTGGTTTCACCCTTTTCAGTATTTTATTGCTAATTATAATCAAGTATATGAGCACTCTAGGGCTTGATTTAGACCTACAGGTTTGGGGCTTTTTTCCAACATCTTTTTCTTAGTGAAGGTAGTAAAGGCATGCTGCTTTTTCTCATTCCACTTCTTCACTGAAGCTGCTTAAGAAAATGAGATACAACAAATCCATTTAGGATTATGTTGAAAAAGCATTTCTGCTTTTAATATTAACCAGATTTTATAGCTGTTTTTCTGGCAAATCTCTGAAAGTTTCAGCTTGCAACTTATCCAGATCACTTAAGTCTATAACACTGGCTTTGCAGTCTTCCAAGAACATCTGTTTTGATTTCCAATGCTCTTTTTTAGTCCTACAACGCTCTTCTGTAATGTTTTAGGAGGGGGTTTTTTGTTTGTTTTGTTTTGTTTTGTTTTCCCAGAATCTTAAAGGGCCTTAGTGTTAACACCAAAGCTAAATGAAAATCAGGAGAAAGTACCTCAGTGTAATGTTTCTTGTGCGGGTATTTGCACTGAATATATTCAGTGTAAATTGATAAGGAAACAGCTGAATGTCCACATCACGGTTGCTTTTCTATCACTTCAGTGCAACCTGGAAATACAGTAACATTGTGCATTGCACCTCTTATTGTGCTGTTATTGGGGTATAGTTTGTATAAATATACCTTGATATTATAAAGTATTAATTAATTAAACTATACATTAATGAATATGAATGTGTCTAGTAGCATCCTATTGCTTTTCTTTGATTGCAAATGAAGGTATTTGTTGGGGAAGTATTGGTCTGAATCTAAATTTTTAAAAATTATTCTATCATTTTCAAAATGAAACACCTGAAAAAAAGCTAATGTATTGCAACCAGATGGTGACTATCAGGTAGAGAAAGAACTAGTTAGATATCTCTTCCTTAAATTAATTAATCTTTCTAAACACAAGTGTTAGTAATGGTATTGAGTACATCTGCACAAGGGAAACCAAAACAGGTGTGAATTAACTCTGGTTATCACTAAAAATTGTAACAAGTGCTTCAGTGGGAAAAAATAGCTCACTAGCTACAAACCTCTTAGTTTAACAGAAAAAAAATTATTACCTGGTGCTCAATTTCAGTTTCAAATAAGTATCCCTTAAACATGCTGTTTTGTACTTCAAATAATTTATATACATTAAGTTTTTAGTCCATGTGTGTACAGTTGTCTTCACTCTCCTGGGTAAACCTCTGATACACATTTCTTGTATGTTAACACAAATACCATGCTATTGTTGATGTTACTGTATCCCATCCTTATATCAAATTGTCTACCAAAATAAATCCATCACTTTTTCTATACACATCCCAACCTATAAAATAATTATGTCTTTATTCCATACTTAATACCAGTTTTTGTACTGCCACAAAAACTCAAAGGTACTTATGGGTAAAAAGCAAGTTAGCATATGCATTGTTTCACTTGTACATTTATTAACAAAACTTCTAATTAAGTAGACCTTTAAGTGGACTTCTTCATACTTGCACTGATAGAAGTTTTTTTTTTTTTTTAATAACTCACATGAAAAATAAGTGCTTTATTTAATTTTCAGTTTCTTTGATTTCTTCTAAATGTGTTTTCTCCTTTTTGTTTTTCAGGGTACGATAATTTTTAAACAAAAATACTGTTTTGAAAACAAAAGTTGAATAAGATCCACCCCACCCCCTCACTGAAGTATTAAAACAAACCTTTTTGGCACACTCAGAAATTAACGCATTAAAAATGTTGGCATGAAATAATATTACATGTAAAAACAAAATCTCCTTTCTCCCTTTTTTTTAGCTGTAATTATTGGCCAAATTTTCCTAGAGCTTGTGAAAGCTTTGTTCCTGATAATGCTTTTCTATGGAAGAATTTATGTATACATTTTAAAATAATTTCTCACCTCTAATTCCAAGAGTCTCTAGGGAATATAAAATATTTTAGTATCAGATACTACAAATGGTACTGGGAGTTGATGATTATGTAAATTATTTTTATGTTAACCCTTCTTTAATGTAAAGCATTAATGTAGCAATTTGATAGTTTTCAAATATACTTATAAGTTATTACCTGACATATTTGAAAGGATACTCGTAATTTCTGTCATCATGTATTTGCTGTTTTCTACTCATAGCACACATAAATTTGTTCATTTAAGTCACAAGATCTCAGTGGTCACTTTCCACCTCTTATTCAGGAAAAAATCCCACACAGGTTAATGAAATGCAAATAAGGGATGATTTTTTTTTTTTTAATTCATTCTATGAAATTTTCAGAATGTACATGAAAACTTGTTGAACTCAGGAATGATGACAAAAAAACAACCCTCTGTAAGTTGCATTAATTTAACATTTTTATTATTACAATATTTACTAACCAATTTTTGTGCTGATTTACCAGCTCATGATAGTTGTGTGGATGTCATAATGCATAATCTTTGTTAATATCAGGCGAATAAATGTGTTAAAACATTATTTATGATTCTGAGTGACCACTCCAAATTTCTGTCCACTTCCACTAGCTTTTAATTGTGCTCTGCTGCTCATGTATTAAAATCTTTCACATTATCTGTCTTTTTTATTGAGGTTGGTGTTTATTTATATGGCTAACTGCAAGGGTGGATGGGTAAAATGAAAAAGAAAGGTGGGATTGTGTTTTCCTCTTCTGTCTCTCTCTCTCTTTCTCTCTCACTCACTCTCCCCCTCTTTTCTAAACAAGCTAAGAGTTTTTATAATTCATCACCTGGCTGACAGATGAGTTCTGCTGGAGAATATTAGAAAATGTCTCAAATCTCATATATATGCTAATGGTATGCTGAGACTGGTTGGTGGTATGCCGGAGTTTTTAATCTGTCTCGACCAGTGTGGAAAGTGGAGGAGACAAGTCATTGCACTCGACAATTTATGATCAAACAACTGAATTGTAAAGGAAGAAGGACATGCAGAAAAGGAGAGTAATTTTCTGATTTAACAGCGTTGTTACTACAAATAAAGAAATCTTGATTTTGACTGCACTCGACATTAAATGAGTTTCCTGTGCCCTGCTCTGAATTTTTCATTTTCAGATTTGTATAAAGCATCCTGCTTAGATACAAGTGACAGATAAGGAGACGATTGCATATGGAAATCAAATGTGTATAATAAAGCCATCTTCTGTTTATTAAATAAACACATGTAGATGACTTCTGTGGAGAATGCACTGATAATTCTTCATTGTGTTCTAGTTTTTTTGCAAGTCACAAAGAATCTTATTTAACAACCACGAATGACTAGATGAAAGCTTTTCTGTTTATTACCTTATAACAAACCAGGCAGTCTAATATATGGCATTTATAAACATTTTGTTTTGATTCTTTAGTCCAGGTGTTAGCTGTAACAGTACAATATATTAATGCTCATGCTATTAGAGTTCTGGAATCTGCATCCATGCATTAGTATTTACTGAATATTAGGTTTTCATGATAGAAATGGTAAAGATTATCCAAATAATATGTACATTATTGTAAAATGAAAATCCAGGTGAAGTAAACTATAACATAAAGTAGTTTGGTCTTAAGATTAAAAAAATATGATATTATATAACCAGAACTAAGAAAAGACCAGGGACTCTGCCGTCAGCTTGGCAATGATTTCTGATTCAGTTATTTAAGAGTCTTAGTTTCAGATGTAAAAAAATACTTCAAGTCCATCAGGGCATGTATTTCCAGTTCTATTTCTCACTGTTATCTTTTTGAAGATACAGTTTTCCTAGAAATTATTACAATTTATGTCAGTGTTGGGTAACACCATGAATACAGGTTGTTTTTCCTGAAAGGGCTTTTTTGTTGCACCTGAAGTCTTTGTAGGCATTTTATAGTAAAGCAAAAGACACTTTTTTCACCTTCTGCTGCTGGAGAGTTAAGTTCAAACACAGGTTATTTGAGAATAAGAGGTGGATGGGGAATCATTAATGTCCAGACATTAATGAACTATATTTAATGATAATTATTGGCCATGTCAAAGGAGGTCTACAGTCAGTAGCTCACTCTGGCTGGGCTGAGAGGGCCATTACATTATTTTAAGCCCCACCTCTGTATTTATCAATATTAGCAGCTGCATTGGCAAAGTTTTGACTGTCAGCAATTTTTTCTCAAATTATCAACAGCATCACCCTGTACTTTTGCTCTTGCTTGAACTGCGCTTCAATATTTTACTTTTGAAATAAACCAAACAAAACCTACCAAACGAACACCCCAAAAGTAAAGCATGCCCACCTCCTGCCAGGCATTTACTGTTGAATGAGAGGTGAGTTGTGAAAGAAATACTGGTTCAGACTTAACAAAGCACCAGGCAGCTTCTCTGCCTGGAGTAACTGTAATGTGAGCTTTGGCATAAGTGCATCAGAAATCCACATGGATTTCTTACTATGATTGGAAGTGATTGCTGTGCATGGAAGTGCACAACCAGTTCAAACAAGACTAGATAAGCTGTGTTGCAAAGCCATATGGCTTAGTTTAAACTGCGCAAAGAGGAAGCCTTTGATCATGGCCTTTGATCATAGTTAACCCTAAATGAAGTGGTGGGTTAATGTAGGTAAAAAGGTGTCAAAATCAAAGCAACTAGAGGCTGGTAAGAGTCTAGTAAAAGAAGGATTTTGGAGAGGACCCTGGTATGCAGATGGTTTGATTTTAAACCTAAGGTAAGGATAAAAAGTGCAGCAACTTGGACACCAGTGGGGAAGACCAAAATATGGCAGAAACTATGAAGATGACTGGATGCAGAAGCTGTAAGGTGTATGTTATCCTTCAGTGAGTTTCTGACAGAATTTACATATGCATGAAGGGTCATCTCATAATGTTCAGGGGAAAAAAAAGTGGTGTGAGAGCCTGAAATGCAGCTAGAAATGAGGGTAGAATACAGAAATGTGTTTGAGGATGACAGATGAGATGAAAGGAAAGAGCATGAACATAACTGGAGTTGCAGATGGGTTGATTGGCAGATCCTCAGATGAAAAGGAGACCTCTAGAAGTACATGAAAATGATGACAAGGCAGAGGAAAATACCAATATGTGAAGGAAATTTGTGGAAGGAGTTTGTTCTGTGGAAGGAATGATGAGGTGCAACAGCTAGAGACAGAATATTGAACAGCAAGAAAGAGGAGATGTAAATGGTAACAGCAGGGGCTAGCAGCTGAAAAAGAGTAGAAAGAGGCAGAAAGCAAAAAGGAAGAAAGAAGGCCAGAGTTACAGGAACCTTAGGGTTTTTTTTTGTTTTGTTTTGTTTTTTTTTTTAGTAAAAGATATTTAGAGACTGGTCATCAAAGTGGATCTAGAAAATGATCTGGTGCAAAGTCTGTCCAAGTGTAATGCTCTGAGGGTTTGGCATGAGTGTGAAAGTCATTCTGAAGAGGCTGGGGAAGAATCCTTTTGCTGTCTTTCCACCATTTGACTGTAAGAATAAGAATCCTGCTTGAGAGGCTTAAAAAGGATTGTGCTAGGTGGGGGGAGATATTAAAAATTTTTGCTGGAATTCTTCTGTTTCCTAGACCTAGAGGGCAAATGTTTGTTAAGCTAATGAGTAGCATTGGGATTGGTGAAAACACCAATGTACAGTTTTAGATGTTTGCTGGCTCAAGTACCTGGCAAAGTGGCCTTTTAGGTTTTTTTGCTAATCTGGCTGATAAGATAATGAGCACTAAAGAGGAAGGAAATATTATGAGGATAATTGCAAAGTGGGTAGTTAAAAAAAGGAGTGCTTAATTTGCATAGTGAGATTCAACTGAAAACTGTGGCAATGATTCATAGGAACTGCACAACAAAGCAGAGGAAGTCAAACCAAGAGTCAGCTGTGAAACAACATTATAAGAAAAGCAAAATGGAATAGCTGTTATCACTAGAAAAGAGATATGGAAGGAGCTTAACCATTCAGGAACTTGTCTGGTGCATTTTGTCACGTAATGACCTCTAAAGAAGAAAGAAAAGGGAGTGTGAGTGAGCCAAAATCTGAATGGTTATTTCTTTAGGGAAGACAATAAAGTACCTTTTGCTATGAACATGCTGGAAATCAGAAATTGAACTCCAGTGTCTTAGAATAATAAAAATCTCTGTTGCCCCTGCAATGAATGAGGTCTTTCTAAGTTTGTGGGTTTTTTTTTGCACTTCTCCAATATAGCCTGAAGTGCAAATGTAGCGAATAATGGTAACATCCAGATACAAAGTAGACTTCTTCAGTAAGTAGTTGCTGAGCTAGAAAAGGACAATGTTATTTTAACTTTAGTTTTGTACAGAAGAATGTTTAGCAAGGTAGCACACTGTCTCCTGCTTTCCACCATCCCTCTAGTTCTCTTCATTCTTCAGCTCATTACTGGCACAGCCTAGGACACTGGCAACACCTCGCTGCCAATTTCAGGCAACTTTCTTTTTATCCTGGTTATGGAGGAGGGGGTGTTTTTGAAAGGTATTTAAGTAGCATTTTAGGAGTCAGGAAGGCTTGATCCACTTTTGAAGAAAATTCACAGGACCAAGTAGGTACACAACAGTATTTTATCAGTAATATTTGTGTGTCAAGTAGAAGGGGCCTGTCTCTTTTCAGTGGTGTCCTGTGATAGGATGTGAGGTAATGGTAGCAAGGTGAAACACAAGAAGTTCCACCTCAACATGAGGAAAAACTTCTTCATTGTGTGACAGAGCACTGGAACAGGCTGCCCAGAGAGGCTGTGGAGTCTCCTTCTCTACAGACTTTCAAGACCTGCCTGCATTTGTTCCTGTGTGGCCTGCCCTAGGTGTTCCTGCATTGGCAGGGGGGTTGGGCTCAATGGTCTCCAGAGGTCCTTTCCAACACATATCATTCTATGATTCAATGATTCTGTATGCTTCTAAACCTGAGACACACTAGTTAGATTTTTGAAGCTGCTTGACAGTTATACAAATATATTTGGCGCAAGCTGAAGTGGAAAATAGGTACTTTTAAAAGCCTCATGTGAAATATTTTAGAAAATGTCTTATATTTTTAATGTACAAGGTCCCCAAAATTTAAAAAAAAAAAAAAAAAGGCAAAATGGACACAGAAATCAAAAAACAACAAAGATGCACTGTGAATATAAAAATATGAATTAATAGACACTGCTTTTTTTCCCTGTGTTCACACAAAAAGAGCTGTCTACACCACTGTGCTTGACTGCCCTTTTATTCTGTATAGGCAACGCCATGAATAAATAAAACTTAAAGTATGAAACAGCTTAGAGTTGAAATGCATCCATTACAGTGCATAGCAAAACTTTATTGAACATCTATGCCTATGAACAATGCCTCATTTCAATCATACCAGCAGATGGCACTCTTTATATTAAGTAGCTTTCATGGGAAATTTTAATTTGTTTGTTTGTTTTTGTTTGTTTGTTTTAAATTTTATTAAATATTGGGATATACTATCCCATGTAATGCTTCTTCCTGAAATGATAAATTATTCTACACAAAACTTCAAGTAACTACATTTATGATGGTATGTATAAACTGATACATGCCTTTCTCAATACCTAGGAAAAATTAGGTGAAGAAATTCATTATGATTGGACAGTTAGCACTTCTGAGTGTTGGAAAATGAAGATGAAGGAGGAGGTTTCTGGGAATGTTTTGTGATTACTCTGTATTTCTAGTGGTTAGGCATTTCCAGGCTGAAAGTTGGTCACTTAACTATGTGTAGCCAATTAATTCTGGGTGCTTGCAGTCTGGCATTGGATGCCTTTCTGAGTTACAACAGAGGGGATACCAGAGGAGATAAGCATAGAAGTATCCTGGCTGTAATCACAGAATTACAGAATTATTGAGGTTGGAAAAGACCTCTGAGATCATCGAGTCCAGCCTATGAATAATAGAACAGGGAATACTGGGGACGAAGGAGAGGGACTGCAAATGGTGCTAGTCTGATCCTGCTGGAGAAGTTCAGGACTGAGGATAGAAGCTGTCTGTGAGCAGGAGCTACATTTATTCCATCTCCTGTGGTGGGGCTGAAAGACCCTTTGTGAAGCCAGTGTGCAGTGGTGGCAAGGACCCATCTGAGCCTCATCTGATCTGGGGAAGCACTGCCTGAGCAGGAAAGCACCAGAAGCACAGCACCACTTCACAGCAAAGAGCTCAGATGTCTCCCAATTCCCTACAGAGCTGCCACCTTCAGCACTGACAGCTGCACCCGCAGCCGGTTGACAGTATTGTATATTTACAAAGGGATTTTATCAGTGGAAAGTAATGTGTATTCAATCTGTGAACAGTAATATAAAATCCTGTGTTTCGTAAGTGAAGAGGAAGAAGAAAAAGAGGTTTCCATAACCCATAAAAACTTCTGTAGCTAGTAATGTGCTCGATTACTGATGGACACATAGCCCCCAGGGGACAATAGAAAGCCTTCAATTGTTCCAGCTACAGCAGAGACTTCAGATGAAGTGGAGTCTCTTTTTTTTTCTGAGAAAGTAAGTGGAAATAGCTTCTGCTGAGCTGGAAAGATACTCTTGATTACTTGCTGTGCTCTTAGATAATCAAGGACACAGTGGAAATACCACATAGCATGTGACCGGCTTTGATTTATCCCAGGAAACCTCTCTCAACCTCAGAATGTGCTGTAAACAGCTGTTTCACAAACTTGAAACAGAAAAACCTCTTCATTTTTTATCTTTTAGTTAATAATAATAATAAAAAAAAGTTTATTGGATGTTGCACAACTGCATCATTTCTGGTCCTTGCATGAAATTAGAACATGAAACAAGGATGACTTCAAATAATGTTCTTGGGCACAGTCCTTTGCAAGGTTTCAATTACTGACTCAAACCTGTTATAAATATTTGCCCCATTAATCACATTATGTGCTGCGTTATTTAGTATGCTGGCTGTTTCTCTCCTCTAGTATGGAATTATGTATCTCTCTGTCCTCTAGAAACTCCTGATAGTTTTTCATTATTATGCCTTTTTACTGTGTTGTATAGATATTTACAGCTTCTACCCCAACTTTCACATCCTTGACTTTCTTCAGCTTCCTAATTCTGACAACTGTTAGTAACAAGTCTTGGTAAAGGTAATTTCTGGCTACCTCTGTAACAATTTTTTTTTTTTTTTCCTTAATAAAAATCCTGAAAGCTTAAAAATAAAAAATGTCTGTATCTAACACCTCTTTTGTTGTAACTATACTCTTTTTTCTCTCATGTCTTAATTTTCTCTTGCTAGCTCTGGAATTATTCTATTCTGCCCTGCTCTATATTCATTGCTACGGGTGACGAACTACGTAACCTGGGAAGCTAAAACCTAAAACTGCAGTGTTCAAATGCTTCCTCTACTTCTTCCTCCATAAGGACTTCTTCCTATATATAGCACTGCTTGTTTTCCTTCCTGTTTAACATCTTTGAATCCCCTTGATGCCCTTCATTACACAACTTCTGTTCAGGCACTTAGAACTTCTTAAATTGCTTATTAGAAAACTTCTAGCAACACTTACCTTATTGCCTTAAATCTATAAAAAATGCTGTCACATCAAAATAAGCTATTTCACTTACACTTCTGCTTCTGCACAGTCACCTCCAAACCCTTGTATTGACACATTTTCTCTTTACCAAATACAAACTTCCTCCAGCTTGCTGCTTGTTTCTTTCCCTTCATTTATTTTGGCTGACCTTCCAGCCACTTTGTTGAGAATTAAGCCTTGGAACTAAGCATTTAACTTCTGTTTTTCATCTGTTGCTCAATGCTAGACTTCTTCTTGCTTCTCCATCCTCTGTGGCCACATCCACAGCCACCCAGCAGCCCAGGTGAGTTACTCCAAGGCTCTGCATTTGAGTAGTGCTAATATAGGGGACCACGACCCCTTAATTCACTGCAAACTTGCATTGCTCTCCTTGCTTGCTGTTGCTTGAATGTGTTCATAACTTCTTTTTTTTTTTAATATTTCAAAGTGCACTTTAGTATTCAGATAAAAACTGAAAGAGTTATATCTTTTATTTTGCTAGTACATAACAATGTGTGCAAAACTGTTTGTGGAAATAAAAAAGTATGATAAGAACTTCTGTGAGTCCCTACCTTCTATAAATAGGTAAATATATGAATATTTATCCTTGAAATATTTTTGCTGTCATCTTGGAAGGTCTTTGGGTGTAGCAGTTGCCCAGATACAGAGCAAAAAGGAGATGGATACAATGGAAATTTTTGTGAAAATTTTAGCAATTTTTTGTACTGCTGAAGGAAACTATGGCAGTAATTAAACAACTGAATTAATAATTACCAGTATGTATGAAAACATGTTTTATAAGCTCCAGCCTTAATATCATTTCGATGCATATATCATTTGTCTGAATGTTCTTTTAAGATTTTTGGGGGAAAGGAGAGGAAGCAATGCCATCTTTCCAGTGAATGTCATTTACTGTTTTAATGAAAAGTTGAACTATTCTCTTAAAAACGTGTTCCCAGTTCCCACTGTTGTTTTTGTTGTGGTGTTCACAGCCTCTGGCCCTCTCCTGAGCACAACCCATCACCACTATCACCCCTTAGCATTATTGTGCTTTATTAAATGTTTGGTTTACTGTATGGTGATGTGAGAATCACAGTGCTCTCTAATTAGATCTTACTTATTGTAAACTGCTGGTTTGGGGGAATGGTACATGGGAAAGGGACAAAAAATGTCTTACTATTCTGAAAAGGAGATAAAATCCCCTGACACATAGGCACTTTTTGCCTGTAGTGTTTCTATACTGCAAAGACATATCTGCAAATACTTCATGATGTACCTTGACAAGCTCTATTATAGCTTGTATGGATAGCAGCAGCTTTTTAAGCAGTACAGCACAGACTCCAGCACCAAGTTCAAACAAGAACATTCATCTATCTTTTAAACTAGGATGGGGGTGGTTTGGTTACCAGTGTACACTGTTGTTGGTTGTGGCTAATGATCCATAATGTCTTTGTCAAATCAAAGATCTGTCTAACCTCTCTTGGGCAGTGGAAAAAAATCTAGAGCTTGCATTAAAGAGAATAAAAACCTATAGTGATGCTCCTCTTGGATTAATCCATGATCTTCTACCATTTGCTGGTTTAAATTGTTTATGATCCAGGTGTCACATACAGAGAACCATGTTTTGGGTTTAATAAATACATCTTACATTATCTTCCAGGATTTAGTTGTGCATTGTGTTAAGAAACAATTATTCTGTTTGGTTTGCACGTTCAGCATCATTATTTATTTTGATATTACTGGTTCTTTTGTCAAGGGTAATAATGAATCATGGTTCCCTAGTTACCTTGCGCAGGCATTCATTATTTTACAGATGCTTATCACATCTTTTCTCAGTAGTTTCTTTTGCAGGCCAAAAATTCTGGTCTAGCTTGTCTTTCATTTTGTTTCTCCATACCTTTTATAATTATTTTTCTTTCTGTATTTTTTTTTTTTCTTTTCACTGTTTGGAGTGTTTTGGAGTAAGGTCAGTTTCCAAAGTAAGATGACTAAAGCCATTTGAGATTTCAGGGTATGAACAAAAAATTAATGGTAGTATCCTGAGGTTACTTTGTTTTACTTTTTTTCCTCAATACTTACTAATAGTGTTTTTGACTTTTTGCCTGCTACAGAACAGAGAACTTATGTTTCCAGAGATCCCAAGCACTCTTTGCAAGTGGTAGTAGATAATATAGAGTCCAAAACTGTGTATGCTTTCCTTTTTTTTTTATTGGCATCACATCTTTACTGACATTCTGTCATGTGATCTGTCACTAATGTGGGTTCCTCTGCAATGCCAGTGTAGAGTCTCATGGCACACCTTGGTAACCTTCCTTTCACACTCAGTATTTTCTATCTTTGTATATCCCTGTGTCTTCCCTTTTATCCCCTAACAGCTTGTTTTTTTCAGAAGCCGATGGTAAGGGGCCCTGGGCAAGACCCCTAGAAATTCAGGTACATTGTGTCATTATACTCAGCCTTACTCATACATTTGCTCATACCTTCAAAAAAAGATCTACTTCAAGCATATCTTTAAGACATAGCTTCTTTAACAAAAGCTGCATCGACTCTTCTTTAGCTTATCATTATGTTTCATTGCAGTTTTTAATGATTTGCCAGTGCTTCCTGTTTGCAGTTTTCTACCTCCTCCTTAAAACCAAATTTGTAGTTTACATGTCACCAGTAATAGTTCAGATACTTAATACCTGAGTTCCTTTAAGTTTCTTGAATAAATGCCATGTGGTCCTGGTGGCTTTTACTGTTTACCCTCTGGAAGGGTCCTTGCTATATTGATAATTTATGAAAAAAAGTTTCATGTTTAGTTATCTTCAAGGAAGTTGCTCCTCAGTGGACACCTTGTTATCTAGCTAACATAAAATTAGTTTCTTCTGTGTTCCCAAGATTCATAACCCAAGTCTTAAACACACTCAATTTCTGAATTCTGTTCTGAAAACTTTGTTTTTCATTAGCCAAAGCACTAACACTGAATATATAATTGTACAAAGTTAATACAAATTCCAAATTCACTTCCAGATGTGACTTTTTCATTATAAAATCCTTCAGTTATTCTGGATTTTTAATTTCTGAAAAAGTGTGATTTTTCTCCATATGTCTTAACTTTACTATTCACAGAACAGTTGTCATCTTTTTCAGGTCTAGAAAGAGTTGTGGAGAGAGGAAACATCATTCATGGATAGCTGATACACAAAAGGTCAGAGGATTCCTTGGATATTTAGTTGAAGGTAGCAGGATGATAGTTATCAAAATTCCTGGTTTCAGCTTTGAAGCACTTCACTAGTGCTTATAGTCTGTGCTATCGAATGAAAAGGGATGACCACTTTTGATTAGCAGAGAAAATTTAAATTAGGAACTCAGGATGAGAAAGTATGAACTTTTAACAATTATTGCAAAAACTGCACATGCTTTAGAGTAAGGTAATGATGTCAAGCATGGTCAAGCTGTCTTTTAGCTGTGTCTCAGAACCATTTTTAATGCAGCAACACAATCTGTTGGGATTTGGAACAAAAACGCACCTTGTGTCATGCTGCTTCTGTTTTTCACTTAAAACCAAATGTGTATGAATCTAGCGACTATTATTATTTATCTTCTTGGCAGTTGTTTCATGGGTTGTTTTCATTTAGACTGGTGGCAGTTCATAGACGAATGGATGAGAAGCATCAGTCCAGTTTATAAAAAGTGACACCAAGCTGCAGCATTATTTTTTGCAATTAACACACTCCTGGTGTTTCTTTTCCAAGATGGGCAAAGTGAGTGTGGTACTGCCACTTTAGATGTCAAGGACCTTATTTCAGATCTGCCTGAACTGATATCATACGTCATAGTTTCACAGAGAAATGACAGATTGTGTTGTCATTGGTGCTATATCATCTTATTTGTATAATGATTTCCACTATCAAGGCAGGATTAGATGAGTAGAGTGAAGTACCACATAACCAAAGGGGAACAAGAATAGCTGGGAGAATTACTAGGAGGGAGGCAAATGTTACTGCCAGTTCAAATCCTAGGTGAGAGTGGATCAGGGGTCAAGAGTGTGTCCCAAAGGTTGGGAGATATCTTTCAACTCAATGCTAATTCCTCCCTAGTGTAATATTGCCACTCTAGCCAAAAGATCAAAGCAGATTGCTAGTGCACGATCAAGCGTTATATATAGTCTGTACTTTGAGGCAGTTTTCTGCCTTGTTCCACTCCATTCACATGTGTCAGAGGATGCCAAAGAGCAAGATGGCATCTAGTCCCTATGTATGAAGAATCCCCAGTCAGAAGTGAAGCTAGTTACCTAGCTGTGATGGTTCTCTTCTCTTCTTACCTAAGGCAGGGTGCAGATGACAGTGACATTTAGCTGCTGGCAGAGATGGCCTGCTGCTTGTTGGTTGGTTCACAGTTATTTCTTGATGTTTCTTGTGCTGCCATATGCGCAGATGAGCTTTTGCTGAGTTCATGCTTGCTGTTGTTTAGGATTTCAGGAAGGCAATGCAACAGCCACAGCTGTTCTCTTCCTCACCCCACCATGTTTAGTACAATGACAGAGATAGGGGAAATCAGGGAAGGACGATCTGTGTGGTCAAACATTCCCAGTTTGGACTGGGCTATCGCTGCTCCCCCACAGCTGTGCTGCAGGGCCACTGCTCAGAGACTGCCTCCCACCCATTTATTACACACCACTAATTTAAATTACTCTTGTATGCTAGGCTGTTAATGCTGCTTTACACAGAGACAAATCCAAAATAGGGACTACATTATTACTCATAGATCCATACAGGAAAATTCAGAGAGCTATACAGATCTTTATTTATATGTGATAATCTATATCATACATACTCACAGATATGCAAATTGCAGCTTTACATCAGAAATTCACAGGAAAGCCTCAGGCTGATGTTAATTCCATAATTTAAATAAAGAATTTCCCATTGTTATAGGGCCCTTGGAGTGCTTCTTTGCTCTTTCTATTTACATAGTGATTTTCTCAGTTGAATCAAATGTATAGTGATACAGACTAGAGATACTCTTACCAGTTATATATTGAATTATTCATCATTACAGGAGATTTCAACCAATACTGATTAATTGTTTCTCATCTAAATGCCATTTTTGATATAAAGCTTCCACTAATTCTGTTCTCTTGCCATTATATATTATTTCTATCTGTTATCTGAGTTGGTTTTCAATCTGGTGTTTAAAAAGTACCAGAACTGTCTAAAGGCTATTCAATGAAGCAGACTTTGGAAAGATAGACTGTCAAGGGCAGAGTATTGAACAAGGCAGTAAGAGAGAAAAGTAAAACCCAGACAACATAATGATTCAGTTACAATGATTACACTTGTAGTAAGCATTACTTTCCTGGAGAAATGGATGGATGGCCCACCTCCAGAATGAAAATAGTCAGTTCTTATTCCACATCCCCCACAACCTTCTTCCCATGTCTCACACATTAAGGAATGTGATTTTTTTTCATGTCCTTTTATAGAACAGGTAGTAAAAGAGGCACTGAAGCTCTTTCATTTGTGCTTGGGACATCAGTCCAAAATTAAGACAATGACATATCTATATGATCATGTGACCTATGACAGGGTGTAACTTCTGACTTCTAGGCTAGCTGGATTGGGATGACATTCATTTCATTTTTGTTCAAGGCAGGGACTAGCTAGAGGTGGACTAGTCATGTCTTCAATGTGTATCAGTTGTCCTTGTGGCCTGGCTCAGAATCTATCCCCCATGCCTCTGCATTTTCACACCCAGAAATCTGTCTAGTGTGTCTTGCTTCATACACAGCATATGACAACATGGAGTGGCTTCAAATTAGGAAATTATGAGCGCTACCTGCGTAGCATTGATACTTATGCTTCAGAAGGCATAGTGGCAGTGCAACTATCCACTGTGTGAATAGATGTCATCATCCTGGGGGAGCTGGTGCTTCAGAATATAAGAGGAAATTGTTGCCAGATTTATGAGCCAATATTACAGGTTTGTGGTATTATTATGGTCAGGGCTAGGACTTTGACTAATCATCTGTTGAGAAGGGTACAGAAATGATTGTAGTATGTTGTGTGTATGAGTCCTTGATTTTCCACCAGAATCAGGCCCTTTTCCCAAAATGGTACTAGTTTGTGTTGATTCCACAGGTGTCATGGCTGACATTGCATGCCATAAGTCCGTCTGTAAGGAGTGGACACCATAGCACATTATTCTCTCAACCCTAATGAGTTTCATCTCAGAAGGAAATCATAGAATCATAGAATTGTCAGGTTTGGAAGGGACCTTAAAGATCATCTCAGTTCCAACCTCCCTGCCAATGGCAGGGACACCTTCCACTAGATCAGGTTGCTCAGAGACCTATCCAGCCTGGTCTTAAAAATCTCCAAGGATGGGGCTTCCACCATCTCTCTGGGCAACCTGTTCCAGTGTCTCACCA
>JANHGN010022561.1:13971-82940 GCA_024605025.1 Megaceryle maxima | reverse complement strand
CCCCTTTGGGGAGGGAGGGGGGTTAACAGAGAGCATCTGTTAGGTCTAAGGGGCTGCCCTGACCCTAAACCATGACAAATACTTGAACACAAAGTTCTTGAGACATGTGGTGCCAAACATGTAGTAAAACACCATAGGCTTTACTCCAGATAAACCATGAACTTCTTAAAATCTGCATTTCTTAAACTGAATTACCATTCAGCTCATTTTATGGGGAGACTTTTTCTTGAGTTTCTCATGTCTTGGAGTTCTTTCTTCTAATATTAATTCTCTCATATCCTTCTCTTATTCATATTGAGAATGATTCAGCACCTTAGTACAGCAAAGATTTGGCTTCTCCAACTGTAACAGTTTAACATATGTGCACTTTGTGACTAAAACTTACTTAACATATTAATCCTAAAGTCTGATAAAGGTTGATTTTTATATGGTTATATATAAATTAAACAAAAAATTCAAAGGCAGTAATACCAAACAGACTGTAGAATGAAACTGATTTCCTTCTAGACCATGTGCATGCTTCAGCATACTAAAGACTGCAGCTTCTCTATTAATTCAAATAGCATTTATCATCTCCCAGTGAAATCTTAGCTGAATATTCTTCCATTTTGGAGATTTTACAGTACATGCATTTCTGTATATATTATTTAAATATCTAATTTTCTAGTTGGGTCTCTGATCTGGATCTAATGTTTTGACAGCTTATTCAATATTACCCTTTTGATTGGGAAGAATAAATTAATTCCTTGAAGAAGAGAATCATGTCTTAAATACTCCTTTTCTTTTTTTATTAAATAAAATCTTATTTTAATTGCATCATTTTCATCTCTTTGGTATCTCGCTATCATTAATCCTCTATCCCCTTTTAGCCTTAATGCATTGTTTAGGAAATTTAAAGGGCATTCATCCAAGAAAAAAAAAAATCTCAAATCAGCAGAAAATAAATCTCCTCATGACATGGAGCTGCAGCATTTCTTTTCTTGTCAAGAGACTTCCGGCTGTCAAAGTGAAGTACTCAACTATTACTAGGTTATGCTTAGTCTTCATCCTGTGGTGTACCAATAAGTGGTGTTTCTGTTCCATTAATTTTATCTGGGCAGTCAAGAAGTGTTTGGGAAAAAAGTTTGTAGAAACATAGAAACATAGAAATACCTGGGTTGGAAGGTTGTACCGATTGTACTTCCAGGGTTGTCATTTTACTACCTCCCCCATTGCTTCTGCTATTAGACAATGGTTTCATTTTTTCATCATCTGCTACTTGACATTTTTTTTGGTGAAATATCCATAGTGAAAGGTTACTGTATTTGCACAAAGCCATTCGTTGCTGTAGGACTGGTGATCACAGGCCTGGTTTGGAGTCCTAGCAAATGCTGTTGCGTTATGCTCTGAGACATTGTATCACTGCTATTTTGCAGTGATTCACAGCCTGATCAGCATTTGACATAAAAATAGAGACTGTTTCACAGTTTTATGCCCCTACACATTCATGTACTGTTTTCACTTCTCTTCTTCCCTCCTGTATAGATGAGGCATGTCCAATACAACAGTCTAATACAAACCTTCCTGGTTACAGCTTTGTTTTGCACAGGCTGTTGGGGGGCCTTTAATTCTCCGTGAAACATACACATGATCAGCCAGCCTCCATCCCAGTAAACATGTTCCAGAGGTGGTGTATGTTCGGTAGGGTGGAGACAGACAGTGCTGGAGACTGTCCTGGCAGGATTTGAAGGCAATTGTGCAGTGTATTTTGCAGTGTCAGCAGGAGCGATGTAGTAGAAAATAAACCACTCTGCTAGTTTGAGATTTGAGACCCAGAGTTTCAGAAATGGTTCAAAATAGCATATTGCCATCTGTCATTGAACAGCTGCAAAACCTGCAGTAGTAACAAGATGATGGCAGCAGTAGCCTTCTGAATGACCAAAGAAACACACAGACTGTTTGGTCCGAGCTGTGGAGGCACTGCAGCAGCTTTGTAAGCATCCTACCATTCCAAGTATGTTCCACATTGTCAGTCTTGGAGATAAATTTTACCTAACAGTATAATAAATAGTTATTTTTATTTATTTCTTTGATGTCATAAAACTCAATTATTTTTTTAACTTATAATTAGGATGAACATTTAATTTCTGTTCTTTTCAACGTAGTACATAAATAGAGATCCCTGGAGTTCAGTTTTTCTGATTCACTTTAGGCAAGGGCATAACGCCTGTCTTACTGCCAAATATCTGTCTCTCTATAAGCTACACATACACATTATAGATAAACTTCTATTGGCTTTTTAATCTTCTTTTTATAGAAATAACCTGGTTTAAACACTACTCTATCGAAGTGTCAGGCTTGAAATGGTTCCTGGTTTACAGGAACAGACTGCATACTGGAGAGACTGGAGACCCAAACTGATGGACTTTGCAATAAGAGCATGGATTGCTGAATCTATTTATTTTTTTATTATTATTATTATTATTTAATTTTTCAAGGGTATATAACAGTATTTCTTTTTCATAGTTGTTCTTCATGTTGAGATAATGTTTAGGAATTTCACACAAATGTAAAATGCTCTCATGATAATCACAGGCTAAACACACCTGAACATGTTGCAAATGGCAATCTTTGATTCGAACAGGATTGCCTTAGTTCTTACATTTTGTTTCCCTTCAAATCTCTTCCCTAAATATCAGGCTGACATTCTGTCAAAACCAACTTCTTATCAAAACCATAGGAGTTTCAATTTTACTATTTCATTTTTCCTTCCCTTTTAATACCTGGCCCTACTGCAGGCTATGTTGGCTCACAATTGACCCAAAAAGGTGTAACAATTTGACTGGAACCTTTAGAGTAATTTTCAAAGTTCAGCTTAAGGTAAATAAAGGGAGTCTTTGGCATTGACAATGTTGCAGACTAGCCTGTGCATGGAAAGACTGTGCTTCCTTCATTCCTATCTGTCAGGTTGTGATGCTACCAGATTTGGCAAACTGAAAACAAATTGTGTAACTGTGTCTTGTTTCAGAGACACGTGAGTATTATTCCAATAGGAGCATGCTGCGTTTCCATGATGTCAGTGCTGCTGTGAAGCTCACCTGAATTATTTTATAATCAGTTTAAAATCCATGTAGATAGTAAATATATGATGTTGGATGGGAAGAGAAGATAGAGTATACTGTGATAGAAGTAGATATAAATAAGAGAGAGAGATATACTGTGAAATATATGAAGTTGGATGGGAAGAGACGATAGATACTGTGATAGAAGTAGGTATAAGAGAAGATAGATATCCTGTGATATTAAAGAAAACTTAAACCCCAGCAAATCAGGAAGGAACAGCAGAGTGCAGAAGTGAACCTAGCCAACAGATGATAGACTTTGAAGATGATGACGTTCTAAAGGAAAGTGCAGAATTACCTTCAGGTCATGGGTCTGGACAGTTATAAATATTAATATCCTTTTTAAACAGAGAAGCATAGCTGTGATGTAAGTTGCTTGAGCAGTGTTGACCTTTTTGAACAGGCTTTACTCCTTGGATAGATCATTAGGCATGTCTTTCCATCAGGAGGGACAAACTCCTCAACACTCAGCATTCTGCTGCAGTGCTTGAAACACCAGGAAGCATGAGATTTACCCCTGATGCACTGCTGCAGCACAGAGGCAAAGAATAGCAAAAGAAATCTAGTGCACTGATTTATTTTAGCTTATGAAGGTTATTGTCGAGCAAATGGAACTAGAAATATATGTTTATAATGAATATTGCATTAGTCTATTTCCTACACCAAATAATGGCTGCTGTTTTCCTTTATTTCTTGAAAAATTTGGTCTCTGATATAATAGTACCCCATATGAAGGAAGCTCATAGTGCTTGTGAAGACAAAATTACACTGGTTGATTGTCCTAAATTCAGTGATTTGCCCAAGAGCAGACTGAGCAGGTGCTGCAGTGAGAGAACAAGTGGCTTCCTGGGAGGCGACAACAAGCTGACTTTCCATTCTTACAGCAGACTTCTAGAAGTTTATTTTGGGGAGTAATTATTGTTGTTTGTATCAGCATATCTCAGTAATTAAGATGTGAATTTCCTTCTCAGTTGGATCTGTCTTTGGTATTTGCAGTGTGCTGTCAGTGACTACTGACATTATTCTTATCTGGGTAAAATATATCCTAAAACTCATGAAGTATTTATTGTATTTGCTTACGTTAACAATTGTTATTTTCAATTATATCTGACTAAATGATAAATAACACATTGGCTTTCATCCATGACAGTAATTCACTTTTAGAGTCCTGATAAATACATGAAAACTTCAAACCAAGGTCTCCTATTTGTATATATTGAAAGTAAGTTGGATCTGCATTGTAAAGACTACTGGTCTAGCAAGGAGCCAGAAAGTTTAAAAGCCATACAATAAAATCATAGTAATCTGTACTTGGTTTACCTTGTTTATAAAGGAACAAAATTTTGACATTTATGTGGTGACAAGAAAATTTGCTAGCCAGGAAAATCATATTTATTTCCTAAATTGAAGTGTGAACTATGGAAGAACCATGTGAGTACACAGCTCACTCCAAACAACCACTGATCATGTATTCAAAAGGGCACTGGTTGAAGGTTTCATTTAAGTAAAATGTGTAAAACCTGATTTTTGGGATTATATTCATAATCTTTGCAGTCAAGAATTGAGTCCTGTTGCAGTTTGCTTTTATGAGGAGACTGGGAAGAATTTTGCTCCCAAATTACAAGAAAGCTCAAGCAACTCCCCTAGGCCTGCACTCATTTCAGAGGGTTACCTTCACCATAGACTGTGTGCAACAACAGCATCACCATCAGAGTGACTGCCAGGCTTACACTAACCCTAAAAAGAGAGTAAGAATTGAAACTTTGGCAGGGATAACTATGTGGAATGAATGCCCTGAGATCTGCGAAGTGAAATACATACAAAAGGCCTTCCATATCCTTCTTCTGGCACTAAGTGCCTCTTTTCTGGAGGACAGAAGAGTCAACCTCCTACAGTTGTGGCCCTGTCCCAGAACAACACAATAGCTTTTAAGCTTGTACTGTTAATTTTCATATAGTCTTGCTTTCTAACAAACAGGAGAGTAGGTGTGTCAGCACGAGTGATAAAAATTCTTTCTATAATTATTCCATAATTATTTCTAATTATTTGAGAGAGAACAGAGCTATCTTACATTTTCAGTTGACATGATGGAATGGAAGCATGACTGACTCCCTCCTGAAGTCATAGCAATGCACTGATACATCAGAGCCTCTGGGCCTTTTGTGCAGACCTGATGTCTGTTGCTGTCATCGTAATAATGTGTCTTTTTCCACCCCTTTTCTTCATGGAAAAGTACCTCCAAATGTATTTAGACTAGTTGTTAGGAAATGCCTTTCACCTCATTTTATAAATGGAAACCTGATGCCAAAAGCAACTTCTGGCAAATGCACAAGATATGTTTCCCAAACTAAAGAGCCAGTACCATAGTCATGATGCCAACCTTCTTGTCCAGGAAACTGGTACTTTTTCCCCTGTTTGCTGAAATTTAAGTTACAATTCCTTTAGGGACTGACACATACTCAAGTAACAGTTTACAACCTATTCTACATGTTGATAACTAGCTTAATCCCTAAAATTTAGAGCCAGGTTTGAGAGCAGGCTTGGATAGATGATAACATGTACTTTCTCCTAATCTGTTTCCATATTTCCCTGGTGAAGTTCTTTGAAGATCTGAAACAAAGCACTGGAAACCCTCCAGTTAAACTGTTCTAGCTAAATCACCATCCCAGTATATCTTATTTAGAATGCTTACATGTTGTAGCTCAGAAAGTTTTTTCATAGCTTTTTTTCTATACTATCAGCTACATCTAATTTGCTAGCAGAACTGTCCTCAGTATGCCAAGAGCAACATCATTTGGCCATGTGTATCACTATTCTCACAGACCCTCATCCACAATATTAGCCTTCAATCTACAGTTCTTGTCTTTGGAACAAGCATGCAGGCAAAAACAAAGCAAAACAAAGTAAACCAAACCAAACAAACAAACAAAAGCCACACAAACAAAAAAAAACAACCTGTAACATAATTAGTGACAATTTCTTTAAAAGAAAACTGCTGAACCAATACCAGCCTCTAAAGTCATTGGTAAGTTTTCTTTTTCCATGTAAGGAACAATTACCGGAAGCATATGCCACGTGATGCAAAGAGATGTTTTCCTTATAAAAAGCCTTCCAATGTCTTTTGTGTCTCTTTTCCTCATCCCCAGACAATCTCCCCACACAGCAAAAAGAAATATTGTGTTACTCCATTACCACGTGGTCCTAGAGTAAAAATGATTAATTGTTCATGAGGCTGCAGATCTCAGAGAATATGCTTCCCAGAGAAGTTTATAGTGCAGGAACACAAATACACCCCAGGTGCACAATTGCCCTTTAGGGACAGCTTCACCCATTGTGATAAACTTTTAGAAAGCCTTGTTAGACTACTGGAAAGGACTTCTTGCAATCAGAGAGCACAGCAGTAAATATGGTAAAGGTATTTATTAAATATCCTGAGATTGCTCCTAATTTCTCAAAGACTGACTGAGACTTCCATCTCAGCATCCTATGCTGTAACTTGGTGGTTTAACTTAATGAGCTGAGGCAATTCATCACTGTCTGAGTTTCTTCACTGGAGTGAAAGATAGTATTTCTGTCATTTTCTTTCTCACAACAGAGAATGGCTTAGGCTTAAGCCTCAGCTGTGGTATCGCTATGTTAGCACAGTTTAATCAAGCTCACTATGTAGTTTTTCTGTTGTCAATTTTAACAAATCTCCTATATTTTTTCTAACTTTCTGTACTCATAACAGTAAAAAATAATGATAATACTATTCGAATTTCCATCGGTGTTTTTTATCTTAATAAATATTAGCAAATTTGCTAAGTCACTATTCTTATTCCCATTTACAGGTAACTAGTTCAAGTGACTTGTATTGCTACAAACTAATTGCTCATTTGGCAGTCGAAAAAAAGCAGTTCCAGCTCGAGTAGACAGGTGGCACTGACTGTGTTTGGTACCAGAGGAAGCAAGCTGGAGGTGAATTCAGTGGTGCACCCTTAAAAGTGAAGTTAGTAAGTCCATTGCCCCTTGTCATCAGTTGAACTTGTGTCCAGGTTTTCTATATCTAAAAGGGTTTATTTTCAGAGCTTTTTTAGAAGGGAGGGTCTGTATTGCTTTAAGTGTTCCTCTGTAGATGACTTTCAAGCATGTTTTCGTAAATAGCTGGGGGATCTCACCTCTTGCATGACACATGGAATAGTAGAAAATTTGCACACATTTTCTTCAGTGCCAACCAAGTAAGCAATAGGGATTGGTGTAATAAGCTGGCTAGATACAGGCAGGGGTGTTCCAGTAAAATGAAAGACATGACAAAAATAATACTGCAAGCAAGGCCATATTGCTCATGTTCAAATACTTGATGGAAAAGCTGACCATTCTTCTGGAACTGAAACACGTCAGGTGATGACAGGGTACTCATCATTTAATAATGACAGGAGCATTTAGCAAAATGAGTATGCACTTGCGGTGAGTCCCCAAAATAATTTCACTCCTTTCAATTAGAGCAGCCATCAGTTTAAATATAGGTTTCAGAGGGAGTGAGAGAGAACCTAGCTAGATAGCATCACAAAACTCTAATGTTTGTGCTGACACAACTGAACAGAACAGTGCAAATTGGAGCAAACACAACGTAATCCTGGGCCTAGACCTTTTAAAATAATTCATTCTCTTCAGTAGAATCACACTTAACTCCTTAAAAAACTAGAAAAGGGCCTATTAAAGCAGAAGTTCCCCCCTGTACTCTGCAGGATGGAATTTTTAAGAGAGCAGTTTACTGAGAGAGCAAATGCTATTCCTTTTTTCAATGTAATGTGCATGGTCTCTCTGTAAATTGCATATCCATCCAGATCTTCCTCTAGTTATTATTCACACAATCTTTCAAATCACAAAATGATGATATGCAAGACTGTCCATCAGCCTGAACAGTGACAGAGAATGACTACTGTAGCACATGTGATTATTTCCTAATCCCCATCTCAGACTACAACCTCACTATGATAGGTTACACTTGCTTTAAGAGAATAGTGTCAATATGACAAAAAGAAAAATACTTAAGTAAGAAATAATTGCAATAATCAGAAGATGTTTTCTTACTCTTGTCTTTAATGGCAAGAAAGAACTCTTACATCTGGGTCAGTTTTCAGGTCATGAAGCCTCTCTGTCAGCTCCAAAAACTTCTTCCAGAAAGGGCACCCATTTTGTGTTTGAAGTCCTCCTCTCCTTGGGTAACTTCTTTCAAGAGTTAGTCTGCTACACCTTGAAAAACTGCACAGTTTATTTCTATAACATGTTCAGCTTTTGCTGACAGACACTGAATCTTGCTATGCCTTTCCTGGCTTGGTCAAAGAGCTCTTCATATTTTTGCACCTTTTTAGGCAGCTTCTCAGCTTCTAAGCTTAAGATCCATGATTTGCTTCCACAAAGGATATGCTTTATTGATATTGTGGATTCTAATTTCATTAATCCAGCATGCAGTAAAGGCAGACACACCTTTCTAAAATGTATTTATACAGTTACATAGCTTGACTGAACATGTACTCAAAATCTGAAATTTGAAATATATTTAAGGAAACATATTTATTTATTAATTTATTTGAAGATTTCATTTATTTACTTGTGCATTTTTTCATTTATTTATTACTTATAGAATTTTACAGTATTTCTTCCACTGCTTTTATGAACAATTGTTTCAGGCTAATTATTCAATAGTTAATAATCTCAAAATGTAACATTTTTTTTTAACATTTTTTTTTAACAATTTTCTTTTTTTTTTGGAATTACCTAAGGACTCTTCTGGCCTTCTGTAACTTCTCCAGTGCTTAAAGGTCTATCAGATGCTGTAGAAACAATAATCTCTTCAATTTACACTGAGTTCTTAGAGAACACTAATATATAGATCCAAATAAATATAGACTCATGGAATCATTTTGGCTGGAAGACACCTTAAAATCATTGAGCCCAACCATTAACCTAACATTGCCAACCCCACCACTACACCATGTCCCTCAGCACCTCATCTATATGTCTTCTAAATATCTCCAGGGATGGGGACTCCACCACCTCCCTGGGCAGCATGTTCCAATGCTTAACAACCTGTTCAGTAAAGAAGTTTTTCCTGAAGTGCAACCTAAACCTTCCCTGGTGCAATTTCAGGCCATTTCCTCTGTCCTAACCCTTGTTACTTGGTTATGTATGTATGGTTTATATTTTATTTGGCATTTTCTTTTGATTAAAAGGAACTGTCACACCCTCATATGAACCAAGTACAAATCTTGCAAGTGTGAAACCTTACTATTTGAGATACAAGCTATTCTTAAACATCCAGTTCCATCCACTGATTTCTTAATGTCTCTACTCCCTCTCACTGCCTTTCGTTATTTGCCTTAGCTTTGGCCTGTTAGATTTTTTAAAGCATATACATCATATATTGAACATAATCAGATTATGATTGTTGGTCCCTAGGCAACCACCATCTTCCAGTCCAGTGATTAAGTCATCTTTATTCATTGTAATGAAGCCCAAACTAATTACCTTATGTCATAGTCAGTAAATTTTTTAGGAAAAAAAATATTTTCTTTTTTTTTTTCAATAATCTAATGATGCTTTACTACTGGCTGCATCCTGAACTGAAGTCTCCAGGAAACAAGAATGAGGGGTTTTTTTTCCACACACAGCAGACATACCTATCATCCTCTTTTCACGAGCTTTATTAGCATAAATGTTAGGACTCTTACATTTAAAATCATGTAGATTTAAGTTATTCACCAACAGAAATTTACCAGTGATGTGCTCTTTCCCAACCATCTATCCCAAGCTGTCCACAGCATTCTATAGCTAGAAATTAATATTCCTGTCAAGCAAATTGTCTCTCAAGAAAGTAATTATAAGTGAGAATTTTCCATTCCCTTTGTTTGTATCTCAGATTCAGAGCTTATGAATACAGGCAATTAAAAATTGCTTCTGGCACGGTTTTTTTCTACTAACATTTCATACTTCCAAGTGGTGGAATAAATACCCTGCACAGAACTCTGTTCCTCTGTAGCCAAATTGCTTATAGTACTTGGGCCAACTCATTCAAATGTAGTCTAAATATCTCTATATTGCAGATTGGCATGCTGTGTCACCTTTCAGCTCTCCGCTAAACTCTTAAGTCCCCCCTATAGTTGAACTACTGCTTACCAACTCTTCAGCTAGAGATTCCTCATCTACTGATTTATTTTTTTTTAATAAAAATGAGCAGGTTCATATATTACTTGTGTGGACTGAAGAAGCTCTCTGTGAGTTTTCTTTGTCAAATACTCAAAACAGTCTGGGACATTGTGCACCTGTGCAGAACAGGACTCAGTTTTATTACATCAAAGCTGACTTGGTTCAGAACAAACAGTAATAGACCTCAATAAAATTACAATGGCAGCTGGCTTACAGGTCTTACATTGCAGCCTCCTCAGAAATGCATAGGTAGTATGGGCTATCAATGTCAGTTTTGTTCAAAGAGTCCTCCATTTTACAGTCTTGTTTAATAAAGCCAAATAAGAAAAAGCCTTTCAGTCAAGTATTTACTACTGCTGCTATTTTCTCTCAGAAAAGATCAGCCATGCCTCAGTTTCTAGTCAACAGGTGAGACTCATAGAATTATAAATATATGATCATTTTATGGTCATTCAATGAGGAAAATAACTGCTAGTGTGTGATGGTGTTAATGAAATACTATGGCAAACACTCTTCAAGATAGATCCTTACTGATACAGCACAAATAAGAGGGGAGAGAAACAGATCAAATTAAAGAGGCACCTTTTACAAAAGTGCAAACACTTGCTGTAACAAAAAAACAAACAAACAAACAAAAAAAAACAAAAAAACCAAAAAACCCAAACCAAACAAATAAGTAACTTGAAGATGTGTTTTCAGTGAGTGGTACCCCTTTAGCACACACACACACAAAGGTAGAACAAAAAAAAAAAAAAACCAAACCCTGAGAATATTAAGAAGTACTATACCTCTGGAAATATGGAGAGGAGAAACTATTGTTTTTCTTCTAGAATACATTTAGAAAGATTCTGCCTGAACTGTTTCAGAGGTGGTAACTGTGGTTGTTTCTCCAGCAGTAAGAGTGGAATGATTCAGCAGTGACCTTGTGAAAGTTCTGCTGTTCTGGACAAAATATAAACTGATACTGAAAATGGAAGTTGATTTGATATGGTTAAACATGATCCACACTAGCTGAGTACAGATCTCGGATGAGTTCCTGCTCATGAGTACCACCATCTCATGTTTGACTACTTCAGTGACAATTTACAGGTCTTGTGATCTGAGACTCTGGTCCCATGTTTTCTCCATCCTGGTTCCTCTGAGGTCAGTTATTCCCATTATGACACACTTCTGGTAAAGCACTGTATTTTTTGGCTTCACTCATTTACATCTGGCTCCTCGTTGGAGAAAAAGACAAGCAGGCCCATATATATAATGAACTGTCCACCTGGACAGTGCATTTTGTTGGCTGCAGTGATACTTTCGGTCTGAGTCAGTGCTGGCAGCCTCCTTCCCCTGAAGCCATGCAGCGTCGGCATCCACGCTGCTGTGCCACCAGTGCTGGTAGCAGCAAGATGAGGGGCAGAGTGAAATGGCCAAGTCCAGCCATCCTGGGTGAGCTGTAGCCTACGTTACTGTTTACTCTTCAGGGTTTATGTCAATCCCCAAATTGTATCTGCTCCTTTTGTCTTCCTCCCCTCCGCCCCAGTACAAGGGACACTCTCACCATTTGGCAGCATGGGTGATGGAACAGGGATGAGGAGAGAAAGGTGGTGCTGCAGCAGAGAAAGGAGAGCCAGGAGGCACTTGCCAGTCTGATGAGAGGAGGGAAGGAAGAGGTGGTGTCATAATCTCGGTGTTAACAGACGGATACTGTGTTGGTAATTGGTTGTTTTAACCCCTCTTTTTTTTTTTTTCCAGTGTCCTGTAGCTGATGAGTGTCCATTCTTTCGTCTTAAAACCAAGCAAGTGAAGTTGTCTCAGTAAATGTAAATTTTAAAAATCATACTATGCAGGTTCTTATTCGGCTTTCCTTGACCCTGTATGTAAGTAAATTAAAAACAAAAGTATTTGAACTGTACCTTTAGAAACTCATCAAATACCAGAATAACCTCCATGTACCCTTTTGCCGAGAACGGCTGCTTAACAGCACCAGCTCTTGATGCACAGCAGCATATTCTATAGAAAGACGATTTCAAAGCTTTAATGACCCTTTAGAGCTAACAAAAAAAAAAAAAAACCTCCGCTGTTGGCGAGGGAAACGCAAGCGCGCTGGCCGAGCCGGACCTGTGTTCCCCCCTCTCCGGAGGCTGCGGGTTGCTTGCGACTGGTACAAGGGGACTTTGACCCAGCAGCGTGGCAGAGCTTCAGCGGCGCTTGGAGCCCCGGGACCTGCCCGCCCCGGTGCTCCCGCGGGGAGACACCGGTCGCTGCCACCGGCTACCCCTCTCCCCACCGCTCCCGCCCACTCCGATGCCAAATCCACTCCGTGTATTTCCGTCTCCACTCAGTCAGGCAGGTCGGGGGAGGCTGCGCCGCGCTCCGCTCCGCGTTTTCCGCCCTCTTTCTACCGCAGCCCTTGCCGTGCGGAGCGCCGCTGCCGCTGCCACTGCCGTTGCTGTTGCCGCCGCCGCCGCTGCTGCTGCCGCCGCCGCTCCCGCTCCCGGCCGGGCCGCCCCGAGGGCCCAGAGGGCAGGGCCGGGAAGAGGGCAGGTAGCCTGGATGCAGGGCGGGGGGGAAAGACGGGAAGACTTGCCCTGCGAGGCGGGGAGGGATGGCTGCCCGCGGGGCTGCACCTGCCGGGGCACCCCAGGAGGCGCTCGGGGCACTCGTATCATGAGCTGCCGCCAGTTCTCAGCCTGGAGGGAGGCGGCGTGCGGGACGAACGACGTCTCCGCAGCGTGTGCCGGGTCGCCGGGAGCCCACCTGCCGCCGCCGGCGTGCTCGTGGCTGGGGGGAGCACCGCTGCCCTCCGCCTGCAAACGAGAGGCCGTTGGAGAAATAGGTGACCACACGTCTTCCACCAGAACAAAGCTGCAATGCATGTTGCGAGTCACCCGGGATGCCCGTCTGGTGTTTCCTGACGTTGTTTTATATGTTTTAATCTCTGCGTGGGGCTCAGTTTAATCGGAGGGCTGGAGGGAAGAGAGAGGGGCAGGTCAAAGGGACGAAGAAGGGCAATCTGATTTAGATCATCTTCTGGTGCTGATGCTGCAGCCCACCTGTAAGTTTTTGTATATCTTTATATGAACTGGTTGTAAAAGAAGCAAGTTAATAAACAGTCCTCCTGTTAGATATATCTGCTTACTGATCTAGATGATGTGATACTGTTTAATACAGTTAAAGGTTTAAGAAAAAAAAGCAAATGACACAATTTCTTGTCAGTATAGCATCTTTAACTTCATGTACTGTTTAATGTATTTCTGTGCTAGAGCAAGCATAAAAAGATGCTATAATTCTAGTATTTTTTATTTTTATTGCAGCTTGATCAAAGGTTTCCCTACCCCTCCAAAGAAATCCGTTAGGTTTGTGATTAGAAACATCCAAAACTGCGTTTGAGTATTTGGGTGGGAGCACTTGCTACAGCTTGTTAACAAAGCAATAATACTGCAAATGGCATTGTGCCCTCGGATGCTGTGCTGGAATATTGTTCCCTGCTTGGATGTAATAATAATAATGATAAAGCCTGTTGGGTAGTGCACAGTTTGATTTAGGCCACCTGGAAGTGTTCAGTTTACACCATCTAATGAGATGCAAAGGTAGTCACTGAGCCAGTCCTTGCATGTTGTCTGGTTCTGTTGTTCCATCGTCCCTCCACACACACAGTTCTGTGTCTTTTTGTCTGTCTACTGTCATTACCTACTGAATAAGACTATGGATAAGCAAATGATAGAAATTGAAAAAATGCGCACACTGAGAATGCCTGGCATGTAATATTCTGCTTGTGATCTGCAAAGTAATAAAGATCAAGTTAAGCTATATGTATTAAACCTGAGATAGGCAGGACTGGAACGGGAAGTATGCTTCCTTACCATTTCTCATGGAATGAAACTGGCTAGCATCAAACCACACCTGTTTCTTTCATGCCCAGTGTATTTGTAGTATGAAGGAGTGGTTTTCTTTTCCAGATCATGGTGTAATGCTTTTACATTTCATTCTTTTTGGAATCATGATTTCCACAGCCTAGAGACGGGGAGGGTCTTCCGCGTGGCTTTGCCACTCTAACTAAAGTGCACAAAGACTTCTTTTAAAGCAAAGATTGAAAGCTTTCTTTTCAGATGAGTTGGTCAGTATACTTGAGTTTGAGTACAGCCTTACTATGGTGGAGGTGTGCAGTGCTTTCCACCACACAAGTTAAGACACTTAGTTATATTGCCAGGCTGCAGCCTTAAAATGAGCTGCAAGAGGTCATTTGTCCCAGAGTGAGTAGTTCAGCACTGGAACTCACTGGCGTGGGATGCTGTAGAGGCCCAGAAGCATTAATGGTTGCTGAAAAGATTGGATGCATTTTGTGGGAGACAGTTCTGACAGTAGCTAAATGTGAAAGGCAACAATACAGCCTTACTCTCAGAAAGGTTTAAAGCCCATGTTTATGGGAAGCTGAAAAGGTATTCTGGGAGAGGATCAATTTGCATGCGCCATGCTGTTGTACTACTTGTGAATTACTACTATCAGTCATACTTCTTTCGGAAGAGAGAACAATGAAGTAGGTAACTCATTGATCTATCTAATGCAGCTGTGAAATTTTTATGGCAATTTGACATTATGTACTGAATAGCAATACTTTTCAGGAGTGAATGTATTGCACATCAGCAAGTTCCAGCAAAAATACAAAAGAGCATTTCACAGATGCATACTTGTAACAAAGAAAAGAAGCAAAAGCCCTTAGCATTTCTTGGATCAACCCCATCAGTGATTCTGAGGCGTTATAGAGACTGTTCAAATATAAGCTGCTCACCTTCAAATTGTGGAAAAAAAGCATAAAAGAAATTACTTTTAAGAAATTGATTCTTTCTCCCTGCACTGTCCTACAGTATTTTTCCAATTGTTAAAATAAGTGTTTTTCTGTATTACAGATAGTTTGGTATTGTCTATATAAAAAGTCAATCTTTTGATCTGAGAAAAAAAAAATCCAAATGAAAAAGTAAAGCAAACAGGGTGAAAATGGTGGAAGAAAAATGACCTACTAAGTTATAGCATTGTCATCCTTGCTGTCACTCAGTTTTTCATTTGCTTGCTATTTTCAGGCTTTTGATAACTGAATTGAAATTGCCACTACTTAGATATGTCATTGTTTGTTCATAATGTTGTAGTGTACATATCATTCTGCAAAATGTTGGTTCCCAAAAAAACTTATATATTACACTGTATTGAAATCCAGCATTGTAGGTGCAATAGCCATGGATTTCCTTTATGTTAAATAAATAAAAATTATGTGGGAGTGATGAAGAAATATCTGTGCTACTAATATCCCTAGAAGTTGTTTCTTAGCAAACAGATTGCAAATCCTTACCTTTTTAAATAAAATAAATAAAAAATAAATAAAACAAAAACAAACAAACAAAAAAACAAACAACAAAACAATTTTTTTTAAAAAAAGGAAACAAAAAAACCCCCACAAACCAACAAAAATAGCTGAAACCTTTAAGAATACAGAAGATTAATACAAAGCATACATGGTATATGAATAAAAATAATATCTTACTGAAAAATAATTTTCCAGTTTTAGTTGCCTACCATGAATCTTCTTCAAATGGTCTCCTAGACTGTTCACCATCCAAGTGAGACAGTAAGACAAGCAAGGAAGGAGGGAGGAAAGAAAGGGCATTTCAGCCTACCCACTCTGATGAGACTGCACATGTATTAAGGTATTTGCGGTTGGTGATACAGAATGCAAAGTGTAGTATGAGTGCATTTGCTGATAGTTGTAGAAGGGTACCCATTAAACCACAAAGTAATAATCAGACTGAAATGATATTATTTTAATATATTTTTAACAAAAGCACAATATAACTAAATGCATTGGAGTTTGGCCAAGACACATTACTTTTGACATTACTTAAGATTGCAAGAGTCTTATTTGATTATTTATTTATTTATTTTCTGTCCTGAAAAGCATTTGTTGAGTTATGTTGCAGCCACCTTCCGTAAGACATAGAAGCATGTTTAGGCAGACCGTATGAATGAAACTGCCAATTTCTTGTGCATAGTAGCGCTACCTTTGTGTATGTGTTTTACATCTTTCTCTAAGGGTTATGAAAGATGCTGTGAAGATTATTTATCATGAGCATAGAAGAGAGTGGTTTCATAAATCCTGCTGAAATACAGTGTCCCAGCTCATTCTGAGGATGTTTTGCACGTGGTAACAACTTTTTTTTTGTTTTTTCACAGTAATATCTGTGATGATAAAATTAGTTTGTTCTTTTGTCAGTCATTTAGATCTGTGGTGTTTGGGGTTTTTTTAAAAGAAATTTCATCGATATCCTTTCTTATTTCATTATCTGCTTCTTGTCACTCTGCTTAGAGCCTACCTGCAGACAAAAGGTAGATGAAATATTTTTTGATGAAACAAAAAATGTTTCGATGAAACATTCTTTGCTGTGGATGAAACACATGGTGGTTGCTCTCCTGATGCTGCCCTCAACCCATGATCCCATTGTTCTTATATCATAGGAAGAGGATAGAGAATGGGGTAGAAAATAAAATTGTTCTCGAAGCTATCTGTCAGATACTTTGTATGCAGTTTTGGCGATTCCTGCAGCTTTGGTTACATCAGTGTGCTGAGCACTTTGCTTCTGAGTTGAAAGATTTCCATTAGCCCTCAGGAGGGTTTGCAGTCAGAGTACATGGTAGAGCCTGGCTGCAGTTAGTTTCCTGTTGTCAGCTCAGGCTGTCAACTCAGGCTATTACCTAGGTGGGTGGCCTTTCTGTTTAGCTCTTCCTACATTTGTGATTCCTGCTTTAAACAATCCTCTGAGCTTTTTGCCTCTGACACACAGGGAGAAAGATTAGTCATCTAGAGGAGAAACAAAAGGCTACACAAATTTAGATGACTGTACTATCACTCACGGTTGGCGATACATCACAGAGAGGTCTGTCTTCCCCCAAAACTCAAGAGTTTTGGTCCCTGCAGCACAATGCTGACTGTTGGCTCCCATTGAGGTTTTGCCCTCAGCTGAACACTTATTCAGGGGCCACTTTTTGAGTGGAAACATTTGAAGACTTCTGCCAAAATCAAGACTTCAGTTGATGTCTCCATGCTGACTATCATTCCTTGTCAACAAAGGGTCTCTAGAAACTTGGGATTTCTTTTAGTTTTCCCTGATTTTGCATTGTTCCATTACCCTTGCGAGAGATTTCCTTTTTATCAAAGGAAATGTGTCATATGATCTATGCCTCCATTAGTGACCTTTCCAAAGTCATGACAAGTTTGGGGGGTGTTTCAAAAAACTATTTAATTCTATTTTCATACTTAAAAGCAATGTCCATATCTTTTTCTTTTTTTTTTTTTTCACTGACACCCCAAAACATCTCAAGTGAGACAGATCACACCTAGAGGGTAGGGGCAATTCTCTGTCCTACTAAGAGGGAGGGGCTGAGTTTAACATGAATATCTGAAGTGACTTGTTCAAGGTTATGCAGTGACTCAGTAGCAAAATGTGAAGCAAATACTTGCTTCCTTGAAAGAGCAATCTTCATTTTTACTGTTGGCTTTAGTTTTGTGGTATTTACAATGCAATTACAAAGAACCTTGCAGCATCAGTTAATTCCTTTTTCATTAAAAGGCAGTGTGAATTCCTGAATAATAATTGGTGTTGGCTACACATGAAATTTTAAAATGGAAAATTTCTGGAAATCATACATTTGGTATGAAATCTCGAGACATTCAGTACCTATACCATCAGTACAGAAGTGCAGAAAATAAATCAAACTTGTTCTCAGACTCTTCATTTGTGGCAGTGTGAAACTGGGCTGCTGTCAGATAACACCCCTGTCTCATGGCATACTTCACAGTGACTTTCTTGACCGAGAAGCTGCAGCCCAGCACTAGTCTTTATTATTTCTGCAATAATGGGACTAGGATACGCGTGCATTTCACATCAGTGATTTACTGTCTCCATTACATTGTGAGCCGAAAGCCGTAACTTGTCTGCCAGGGACAGGGTTTTGGAAGTGCTCCAGGGCTGTGGCGCAGCTCCCAGTCTGACTCAGGTTCTCTAGTCCTCTGCATTTTTCAACTGGTTCAATCATTTCCAACTTGTATGGAAAGTATCCTTTGTTTAGGCAATGCTCATAAAGCTGTTGCTGCAATTGAAACATGCACTGAGCTGTTACAATCTTCATAAGCAATTTTTCTCTTGCTTACACCGTGGATAAGGCCATTTCTTAAGTGTCAGACAGCAAATGAAAGCACCATGTGTTTGCTGTGCAGTACTGTCATTGGCACTTCTGGGTTAATGTTAATTCCTTTGGTTTCTGGCACAGTGCTTCGTACACCACAAATAGCATCTGCTCTGTGTTTCAGTGGGTGGTCAGTGAGTTCGTCAGTCTAGACTTAAACTGTCTACATACAAGCTATAATTTCTTATAAAAGAAAAGTGGAAAAGTTACAGTAAGTAACATAAAGTCACAAAGAAAAATTTAAAATAGCCATAGAAGGACCACATCACATAATAGGGCCAGTACCTGAAGGCTCTGAAAAGCAATCAGGTGTAGGCATGTCTGAAGGCATATGATTTGGGATCTGATCCCGGGTCCAGGGTGAAGAGGAGGGACAGCGAGTCGTTCATGATGTGTTCCAGAAGAGGGTGTGACAGGATGGTTGTCCCAGCCCCATGGTAGCTGGAGGACACCCTGCAGCTTCTCACCCCATTTACTCCATCCCTGCAGACCCCTGGACAACATAAGCATATTACTGTGACATTAAGGAGACGTGTGTGGAGCCATCTGGATACTATCTGGCCCTTGCAGACTTGTGGACTGAAAAAAACTATGTCTGCTACATGAGACTTGAATTTATTAATAAACAGTAGTTGGTAGTTATTGCACTTGGGTCCTGTGAAGCTCAGGTCCCCACTGTCCAGCACCCCTGTAATGAGTTCTTCATAAAGGAGCATCTTGTTCCACATGTACAAGTATCCAGAGAGCAGGTGTGCACTAGCTCAGGTTTGAGTGATGGACAAAATGAAATTCCTGTTGTTTTATACTTGGTTTGTATCATTTACTGGATTTTAATTCAGAGACCAAAATGAAAAGCAGGGAAGAGGGCTGTGGAAGATCATAGTAGCGTAGTTCAGCATCCATACATTACCTCATTAAATGTTATCTGGGAGTTTAGCTTCTTTGTTTCATACTGCGGATGTTTATTGTATCTGATATCACATGTGGTATCTATCTACAGAGTTACCTGCTATCAATATGCTTTTTTTATAGAAATTGCTGATCTTGGGATAGAGAAGATATAAACAGCCAGTAAGCAAACAGTTCCTTGATCCTTATACTGGAGGATGCTACTGAGAAGACACAGGCAATGGATCAGACTGTAGTTTTCCCTGTGTCTGGGGTTATCCCCCACTTGTGCATATCTCTGCTCCTGACATGGAGTTTTTAGCCCTATGGCTTTGGTCTAGCAGGTATATGCCACCTCGGATAGGTTCTCCCTGGAACTGTGTCTAGTATGCAGTTCAAGCTAATTTATTTATTCTCTCACATTTTTTACACCACACCAGTCCCCAAGTATTGGCATGTGCCAGGGTTCAAAGTTGCATTGAATTGCTCAGCTAGGCAACAAATATTGCAAGAGAGAGTGCTTTAGTAATCTCGGTGGACTGTGACTTCTTGAAATCAATAGCTTCCTTTCATCAGGGTTTAAACTGCTTTCTATTATGTGGAGCCTGATGCAGTAACAGAGGAATGCTTAAGATGCTGACTGGGCTGATCTTTGAGCATTGGGTAATGTAACAAGATATCTTTCTGAGTACAGGGGACAAGAGAATAGATAGTGCTTTATTTCAAAGAGAAAATCTATTGCTAAAGTTGATCCAAAAGCAATTAGAGGTTCATTTAATTGAATATGTGACTTCACCTGTGCAGTCTATTAAATATTATATAGGGATAATTTATTAAATATTATATAGAGATAATTTTGGCTCAATTTAGTACAGCTAGCTGAAGGGTTACAGAGATTTATAATGGATTATCTTCTAGCTATCCACTGAGTGGATGCTTAATCTTATGTGAATATCAGAACATCCTGGTAGTTCAGGCAGAAATGCCACCCTGTGTCCCAGATGGAGTTCTCCCACTACTGCTATGTACACTTTCCAGAATCATTAAGGTGTTGTATTTCTGGGCATAAATGGGCACACATAAATAGGTCATTGTCCTAGATTCAAACAGATGGATTTTTCACCATTTTCAATGCAAAACTCAAATTATGTCTTGTGTAAATTGTGTAAGAAATAGTCTTCAGTAAATTGAACTGAAAGAGCTTTGGTTGTGCTGCTGAGGCTTTTCTTTGTTTAAAAGTCATCTTCCCTCACAACCAAAATCACTCCAGTATATAGTGCTTTTCTTTTCCCTGCCCTGCTATGTGCTAATTCAAGCAAAGCTTTCCCACTATAGAAGAAGAGTTAGATGACTATAACATTTACTGAGGGCCTTGCTGTGCTGGTAGAAGTACCCTTAGCTATGCCTTTTTTCTACTTTGAAGGGTATCACTGGAAAACTCCAAGGGAATTCATAACAGGGTATTTATTACATACGTTGTTGTGTGTACTCACAAACTGTAGTTCAGGTTCTGTTACATTTCCTTCTTAATGGGACGTAATTCACAGTAAACAGATGCCTCAGTATTTTTTTGAAGGCTTTCATTACAGAAATGCTGGTGAGTGGGCCAGCAGATGATTGTTGCATCAGATCTGAAAGCAATAATACTAGTGTTGCTATTAGGTAGTGATAATGCTATATAATATAATAATTACATGACATATAATAATTACATGCACTAGTTTATATGCTGAAAAAAAAAACAGTGCAAAGTAGTTGCATTTCCCTTTATTGTAACTAATGTGATTGTCATCTTTTCTTGTTCCCCCTCCTTTGTTATAGGGAGAAAATAGAATTTTAGTCATGACAACAAAGGCGTATTTAATTATATAATCATTACACTCTCTAGAGATGGGTTTATAGCACAAGGAAGCAAAGTATAGTGGCCTAACATCAAGAGAGCATCGGTGTGCTGAGCCCTGTGGGACATGCAGGGGAAGGAATATGTTCACAGTTGTAGAAGTCGATCCACCTTGTTTTAGCACAGATGTGATGTGAGCTAGTAGTAAATTTGCACGAGGTGACTTGAGGAACCATCATTTATGGAATGTTTTAAATAAAAATGCAGATCTTCAGCAAGGTGCTATGGTATGTTTGTTACCTTATTTTCTTTAATTCTTTCAGGATATAGTATCCATCGCTTATTATTCATAGAGTTAAGAGAACAATGATGCTGAAGCTGCTAAAGCAGTACGAGCATGTTCATGGATTTTTGTTCTTGTCATTCAGGTTTCTGAGTGGGAGGCTATTAGCATTGCTGCACGAAGTTTCACAGAATATATTAAAATACGAATAAATGGTAATCACTAAACTGTTATTGACAGTCATTACAGTGTTTAAAGATAAATATAATCTTCTAATTGTTCCTTAGATTATAAAGATTGCTCAAAATTGAAGCTATTCACAGAATCACAGAGGTGGAGGTTGGAAGGGACCTCTGGAGATCATGTAGTCCAATCCCCCTGCCGAAGCAGGTTCACCTAGACCAGGTTGCATGGGAACACATCCAGGTGGGTTTTGAAAGTCTCCAGAGGAGACTCCATGACCTCTCTGGGCAGCCTGTTCCAGGTCTCATCACCTTCACAGTAGAGGGTTTTTCCTCATGTTGAGGTGGAACTTCCTGTGTTCCAGTCTGTGTCCATTGCCCCTTGTCCTGTCTTTGGGCACCACTGAGTCTGGGCCCAGTGAACATACCATGAATATTACTGAAGTAACAGCCAGTGAGTACTGTGGTCAGATAGGAGCCTTGTTGTGGTATGGTCTACAAGTAGCATTTGAATTCATGAACTCTGCCATTTATACAGCTTTTCTACTAACTGTGGAAAGTGTGTGTGCACATGTGAGGTTTTTTTACTTACTATCAAATTTGTGAAGGATATAATGATAACTGTTTGGTCAATCAACTTTCTTAGAAAAAAGGAGAGCTGGATGAAAGACCCATGTCACTAATACAATTATTTTAATGCATTTAAGCAAGTCTCTAGCTGAGTCCTGAGCACATTTCCACTTTGCTACAGGTGACAGTCGCTGCTCACTGAGAGCTTGTGAAATGTGGCTGTAACATTTCTAGAGGATGGGTAAGCACTAGCAGAGAAAGGACATTCTCACACAAGAAGGAAAAGGGAAAAGGTCAGGAGGGGGAATAAAACAATTCCCTTCTTGAACAGTGCATCACATAAGGATCTAATTCAAGTAATTTTCAAATTATTAATCTTCCTTTTGTGTCCTCATGCTGGGTATGATGGGGGACTTGAATGTTTCATGTTTAATATGGTTGCAAAGACAGAAAAGCTACAGTTTAATTGTGTGCAAGCCAAGAAATTGTTTTAATAGTGCTTAAGATTTTTCCAGTTTCCACCAGTTTTCTTCAACTTCATGTTTAATGTGTAAACCCCAAAAATAAAGTGTACTTGAAATGCCCTGCCTGGTTTGTAGCCTTGAAACTCCTCACACATATTCCTGATGGAAACCCCTCAGTACTCTTAGGAATAGCACTGACATATGTATCGTGGTAGATTTTAGGGAGCCCAGTCAGCAGACCTCATATAATAGATCTTAGGTTGATGAGAGCTGAACACAGACTCATCCAAGATGTTTGTAATGTCTTTTCGAATCACTATCAAATTTTTTATTTTATTTTTTTCTTTTTTTTTCTTGTAGCAAGACTCAGACCCAGATATGCTTTGGTTCCCAGCTCTTCCCCAAACTCTTACAATAAAATTCTTTCCATCTTTCTCCTTGCACAGAGGGGTCTCTCAGGAGAACCCTCTTTCTTTTTCTTTTATCTATCTTGTGATTTACATACATCATTTTTTCAAGCAACCCCATTTTTCAAGCCCTTATTCTGTTTCCTGTCTGAAAAAATTGCCTTTCAACAACCTGGGGCAGGTCCCTGTTCTCTGTCCCTGGGATACCATCGTTCTTTGCATGGCTCAGTGGGATTTTTTCTACTGGCTTCAAGGCCCAGGCAGTAAACTCCCATCCCTTCTGATGCAGGGAAAGGCAGTTTGAAGTGTCTTTCCATCTCTGGATCAACACTCTCTAGGGTAGCAGAAACACAATGCTGCCATGTTCTCATTTTTATATATGTTGTGCTACCATAGAAGAAAGGAAGCCAAATTCCTCACTAACATGTAAATATTATATTAGACACTGCAGTGAGGCTTTGAAATGTTAATACCCCCTCTGGTGCAGGCAGCTGGCAGACAGTGCCAGTTCTGCTGTGGCTCAGGCTGCCACAGCAGGTCCAGGCAGAACTAAAACAGCTGTGTGCAGCCTGCAGGTTTCTGGGCAGTAAGGGCATGTGCTGTGTTTTACACCTACCATTTTGGGATCATTTTAATGGGTGGTTTAGAAGGGAGAAAGATATTTGGGGGGCAACTTTGAGGGACGGCAGCTATTCTAGAGAGCAAAGGCAGAGCCACACGCTGTGCTCGTGGCTGCCAGCTGCCAGCTGACCGGCCAGCCCACAGTGGCAGTATGTACAATGGCCAACCTACAGCAGGAGCTCAGTGGATGGGAGCACATGCCCTGCTCTTTTGCCTGTGTCAGGGCTGGCTGTGCTCCTACCACCTCTCACAAGGAACGAGGCCAGACTGAGGCAGTTTTCTACCTTGGACTGAAAGGACACATGTTCTCCTGGCAAAGGACACTTGGTCTCGTGGTGAGGAGACAGGAGGTGGATGGGAGTAAACAAGGGAGTGGTCCCAGCCCAGCAAGAGGAACAGGATGACAACAGGCCAGGGTGAAGGAAGGGACATCTCTCACAGCATCAGCTTCAGCTGGGAGAAGATACACTTGCCAATGACTGTCCCTCTGCCTTGCCTTTCGACATCTCTTCATGGGGAAAAGATTTTTTTCCTGGCCTTTTGTTCTCTGATGACTCGTTCACATCAACCTTTCATTTTAATGATAGCATAGCAGTGAAACCGAGTCACATCAAGGCCTGAAGGCTTCTGTCTGTAATGAAATGTAGAGAAACCTGGAAGGGTCTGATGCATTCTCAGTCTCCTGAAAGAGGGAGAGAGACTTGGGAACCGAGCTCTGGGAATCAATTGTTCAGACTGACTGCACTTTCCAAAGCAGTTAATTGTTTTGTTTTCTTTTTCTTTTTTTTTCCATCCTTAATTTCCCCTAGAAATTGGGAAGATTGACCAAGATATATATAAATACAACACCCCAGGATTCACTGGCTGCCTATCAAGAGTACAGTTTAACCAGATTGCTCCACTCAAAGCAGCTCTGAGACCTACCAACGCCTCCTCTCACGTCCACATCCAAGGAGAACTGGTGGAATCCAACTGTGGAGCATCTCCACTCACCATCCCACCAATGTCAGCTGCTACCGACCCATGGCACTTAGACTCAGGTAAGCTGGGGTGAATGCCATGTTAGCTCAGTAGAGCAGTTCAGAGAAGAAATATATGCACCTTCTGTAAAGAAAAGCAGAAAACAGAGTGGATGTGATTGGCAGGTAACTGTAGGGCTATAATCAAAGTAGGTAATAGAAAGCTGGAATGACAGATTTGCTACCACTTCTAAATGCAGTTACAGAATATTTTCCTTGGTTTTTTTTTAATATTCTGATTTATTTTTCTTTTCTCTAAGTCTTACAGTGAATGTTGAGTTTTGACCTAGCTGCTACGATAGCACTTTCACTATAGCATTGGGTGTATAGTCAGCAAGAGGTTGCAAGTACAGATAAATAAGGTATGGTAGCATTTCCTAGGCTATATTCCCAATAGATGAGTATATTGTAGTCAGCTTCATACAAAAAAAGTAAATCTAATTTTAGGAATAAATATATTTATATAAAATGCTGATTCATTTACTGAAATGTCTGCTGTCCTTAGACCATTTTTAATGGGAAATCACATTAGTCATTATTGTATTCATCTCATGCTGAAAATGCTGGAAAGACAAAACAATTTGCTGATCCCAGCAATCTCATCCTGCTTTGTGACTTGACAGTCTTTAAAAGAATATACTGAGCCTAAATTTTGAGGGTTTTGTTCTATTTTGCTTCTTGGGTGTCAGATAAATATTTAATTTACATTTATAAAGTCAGATATACATTGACCTGTCTCTTGTATTTTGTCGTCATTTTGATTTCACTTGTAGCGAGGTAAATTAAAACCTTCTGGCTTGATGGGTTTACAGTGGTATAAAATTAAAATGCTAGGGGAAAAAATGGGTCCATAGTGATTTTTATACCAATTAATCTTTGCCTGTTGTGTTTAGAGATGCATCTATCTGTCAGTTTTAATATGAGATGGGACAGGTATATATGTCTGTCTTAGAAGTATGTGCCAAGATCATACCTTTGGGCTTTGGATTCTTTTTCGTTGCCATGTCAAACAACTCATTGCAACATTTCCTTTCAGCTCTTCTTCAGTGAGGAAAAAGGAGAGGGGTTTGTAATATATTCCAAGGCTGAGGGTCCCAAACATACATGCAGTATCCTGCTCTAAAACCTGTCATTCATTCCTTTCTACCATGCCCTTCTAAGTTTTCAGTATGTCTTTTCCCTATTTGTAACATGCAGTCTCCTAAATTAGCAGTCATTTCTTCTCTGAAATTAATATGTCAGTTTGTACCTGAAGGTTATGTTCCATGCTCCTGTTTCTATAAAAGAACATTTCCTGAAGGATGCCTTGCTGGCTCCTATCTTTAAAAAGTGTGCCATAAACTTCTTGAGGATGCACTGCTGCTGTGAATCTTGTGCAGCTAATGGATTTGGTTGCTAATTTTGTTTAGTTTCTTTGTCCTACAGATAATTTGACTACAATCTAGTAAAAGACTATATTAGGATTTATTCAAGAGAATTGAACTGTTTCTAGTCGCCCTGGGTGTTAAGAGATCCTGTTTGTCCTTGCCATGTGCTACTACACTTATCCTTGTGTTGGCTCATCCTCATCTTGGAAACTTTTGCTGAGTTGATTCAGCTTTGTTCGCGTGATGGATTGCAGATGTATACATTTTCTTCTGCATTAATTGTAGCACTCAGTCACGGAGACAGCATGAAGGATATCAGGGATCAGGGAACATGCAATATACAGTTAGGTTGGCTTAAGCTGTCTGTTAAATTTTGCCCGATTAAAAAATACTCATTGCCATAGCTAGACTTGACTTTACTGTTTCAGTCATGGACAGTCAAGTGACCCACCTGTATTTTTGGTGATGAGAAGCTTTAGTAGTACTGGCAGCTAGGGACACTTCCTCTTGCTTTCTCCAGTGCTCCACAGCAGCACAGGGGAAAAACATCATATTGCTTTAAACACTTCTAGTGAAGGACTGCTGTATACTGAAGGAGGCAACAATGTCAGATGAGTCAAGGTAGAAGGAAGTTTCACAGTGAGGCAGTGATGTTTCACCAGGGCAGAGTGAAAGGACATTCAGATATAGGTGAACAATTCCTGACTTTCTGGGTAACATTTCCATCATAGAAAGAGAACGTATCACAGTAATTCATTTATCAGTATCAGGTGAGAACAACTCGGTTTTTGATGTATCTCTAGTGGTCTGACACAGCAAGCTCTGTTTCAGTCTCAGGAAAAATATATACTGTAGACTGTGCAGCCTCGCACACAGTTGACCTTCATGACTAGTAAATGAAAATGTTTGGTGTTAGTGTCACTTTGCATTAGCAAATTTCACTGAAGATTTTTTTATGTTTCCCAAACCCTACTAGAAGACTTTATAACACAAATTGTGTCAAGGAGAAAGTGGAAAAATCAGAGTCGGTGAGTAATGATTCCCATTGGCTCCAGAGCTGAAATAATCTGGGTACTCCCTTTGTGAATTTACGGGACTTCACTTAAAAGGCTAAAGGGGTGAAGACATAAAACTCTTTTGAAATTCACAGAAACACTTCTAGTGGTGCTAAAGCAGAAGTCCCACACGCTTTACCATGAAGAAATGTTTGCAAAGATCGTGGCTTTAAAAGCAACAGTTAGTAGGTACAGGATTTCTCATTTCATACCTGCTTTTATCTGTAATTTTTATCATTATGTCACCTATTTCATTCTAAATAGATCTTCACAAAACATGAGACAAGTGGTTTGTAGTGAAAAGAGAAAATCAGGAAGAAAATTGTGCCAAGTATCATAGAAATCTCAGTGACATACTCTGCACTCATCCTGATTAATATTTTAATTTTAGATTTATAGCTTTGCCTCTCAAATACTGTGGAATTGAACTTTGAGGACTGAAAAATGTTCTAGGAGAGGATCAAAGATAAGTGTCTACATAAGACACACCAGAAGGCAAATGTAATGATCCTTTCACCTCTAAACTGCAGTGCTGGATCAGACCTTACAGATAATTACTACATGTTAAGCAGGTTCTACCTGATGGGTGACCTACATCAAATGTTTGCCTTAAACTCTTCTATGTAGTTACTGCATGGACACCCCATGCTAGCTGCAAAACATTCTGGATATTGTAACAGAGAGGCTAATGGGAAAATCATAAAAAGTATCCATCACTTGCAGTTGACCCTTAGAGACAAGTTCAACAATTTATCAGTAAGAAACATTGTTATGTGTTCCCTAGAAAAATGAGCCATACAGCTTCTCCATTCATTGTCTTCCACTTTCCATTAGCCTTGAATTCACGTATATTTCACATTTAGAATATTAATGCTTTTTAAATTTCTTCCTTTCCACCCCAGCTGTCATTTTGTCATGCTACTGGGACATTATCTTAAACCATTATCTTGTTCAGCTTGTGAGTATTCTCACAATGCACAGTCTCTTCCTGTTGCTATGGTGATTCTTGGTGGTGATGAAGTGCATAAATTCAACAAGTCATTCTTTTCTGGAACATGACTTTCTGGTGATTATAAAAAAAAGTCAATAATCAAAACCAAGCAGATCATGAATACAGTTCCCTTCCTATGTTTTCCTCCCACCCCTGTTACCTTAGTTCATGTCAGACAATTCAATTTGCCTTAGTTACAACTAAAGGAGTGTAGAAAGGAGACAAAAAAGAGCCTAATCAAGGACTGTATTACTGAAAATTGGCATGTCCTACCTTTACATGTTGTCTAAACCCAGCAAATTACCTGTCTGGCATACATTTCAAAACAAAAGCTGTAATCGCATGCTAACTATACGCTGACTATATTACCATGCATTTTATTTTCCATTACTGCAGCATATGTACAGAAAATATAATAAGGGGTTTTTTAATATCTCTCAGTTCAAAGTAGCTAAGATGTTTGTCACTGATGACTGACACCTTGCACATTGTACATAAGCAAAGAAAAGCCTAAACAGATTATTATTTTTGTAGTAGATAACTCCCACACCTAAAGTACGTTGTACTTAAAATCAGAAGATGCATATTTTTGGAGTGGGGTTGTTTAGTTTGTGGGTGGTGTTAGCCAAGACAAAGGCCTCCAGTTTAATAATTAAGTTTCACTTCCAAAGTTTCATTTATTCCAAAGGATAAAAGAAACCTACTACATGTACGTACCTCTCCATTTTAGGTAAAATATGCTTTCCTAAATACCTGACCTTGAATATAGTAAAAGCAAGAGATTCCAGAAGATGCAAGGTACCTTGACAAACCATGCTTTAGCACCTCTAAGTTGCCATGGCATTATGTAGCTGCAGGATGCATTAATTCTGAGTATGGACAGAATGGCATCTAAAGTATTTAACATGGAATTTGGTTAAACCCAGATTAGCTTCAACATACTAAGAATTAAATGGAGCAGGATTAAATGCTACATCTGCAATGTTCTTTGAAGTGGTGTGGCTTTTTACTGACTGTACATATTTAAACCCTAAAAGATGTTTATTTTTGTAGAGGGTGAAAGGCTTTGCCTTTTAAAAATCGAGAGCTTACTTTGAAACCTATATGGAGCATGTCTGGCAAAAATATTGTATGAAGACATGCAACGCTGTTATCAAGATCAAAATGGCTGCCTAAAGGATTAACTCACTTTTTGTTACAAATTTACCTCTCTAACAAATGATGGCAGGAGAAGAGAGTAGGAGGACTGAATACTGGCCATATGATCTATGCTTAACTAATAGGCCAACTAATTATCTTTGTCAAGTGGAAGATAGCAGTTGATTTCTGGGCTACAAGAAAGTGTCATCTCTGTGTTACTGGTGGCAGTGGTGAAGGCCACCTTCCCATTTCAGACACCATCATTAGGTTTGCCATCCAACCCTCTGACCACATCTCAGAGGGTGGAACAGCAGCATCTGATGAGAAGCTGTGTCATATGTCTACTGGTATGGATGTGGTTTACACAGCTCTTGCCCTTGTCAAGGGCTCGTAACAAATGGCACATTGGGAAAGAATGATCAAAGGAATTACTTCCTGCAGGGCAGCAGTTCAGCCCTCAAAATGGTCTTAGATTACAAACACATGAACAAAAGGGACTTCTCCTCCAACAGACATCGAATGAGTCCTGCATGCATCAGTGAATCCAACAGCAGGTGGATTAAAATCAATGGTAACATGCATGACACAGGGCTCCTTCTCTCCTCCAAGGGACAGCAGGGGAGCAGGGCCACTCCTCCAGGTTTCTTGCAAGGGGCTTGCACCTCTTTTGTTCATGATGCAGGCTTGCACACCTAAATTTGATCTCCTTGGTGTTAGCAAAATTAGAAATGGATGTGAAAGCAGTTGCTAAAGTAAAATCACATTCCTCCATTTTCAGCATAGCAAACAGGATTTGTTACCTGTACTGCAATCAGAGAAAGATACCAGATTGTCTCTGAAATTATTGATCACTCAGTGTGGTTGTTTGTTTTTTTTTTAATTACCATAGCATGTAAACATTGGGAGGCTCTTTGTCTGCCAGTAAGCAAGTTTAATATTTATACTCCCTATACAAAAGACAGAGGATGCACTTGCAACCTGCCCTGCAGGCCAATAGATTCTTTCACTGACAGATTTTGGTGCATTTCTATGTTCAAGTTTCCTCTGCAGAGAGTGACCAGCATTCATCCCAAATTCTCCCAATATAAATATAGTCTCAGAAGTCCATGGCCTTGGCCTGAGATGTTTTCAAAAAGGAAGGTGACTTTTTTTTCCCAGAGGTTAATCTAGCAGAACATCACAACTCAGTTTCTAAGCAGTGTATCTTGCAGGCAAGGAGGTAAGTGATAAATATTGAGATGCAACAGTTTCTATTTTTCTCTTCCCCATTGAGCAGCTAACTAGGAAGAGCATCTGCCTGAAATTTGGCACTATCAGTGCTTCATCTTTGAAGATCTTAATTATAGTGCTTGAATTACTGTAAATCTGTCTATTCATTTAGAACAAAAGTGCCTCCCTCAGTCTCATCTAGTTCCTTCATGCAATTATGTATAGCTGTCTCTTATCTTTAAGAATATATAATTTCAATGTGAAATTTCTGACACCCTGTCTAGTGTATCAGACAGCTGACAGACTGCCAAACTTGTAAATTCTTCTGGCATTCATTGAGAGACCAGCATTGTAGCTACTTCACAAGCAGCAATTTGAATGTTAATGCCGATACCTAATGGCAAGACAAGAAGATGGTAATATTAAAAGAAAGTGTTTTCTATCCTCTACAAAGACAATGTTTTTTTCCACAAGTGCTAGCTTTAACTGGGAACCTAGAGATGTCACAAATTAAAAAAAAAAAAAAAAAAGGAGTAAACAAGGAAGCATCCTGATACCTGAGCACTTCATGTGACTGCTTTCTTTTTCCTTTCTTTAGGCTAAAAACTACTTCCTCTTTAAGAGGTTATTCTAGATTACAGTCAGGTCATTACAGCTATTAAAGTTGTAGTTTGAAACTCTCCAGTCTGAACCATTCGTCATCCCCAGTCCAAGCCTTTCTTTTTTCATAAGTGTATGAATGCTGAAAGTGCAGAACCTGATCTTCTTGTTCGTATCCTGGCTGTGAGAAAACATTTCTTCCAATTACCTCAATAAATATAGTCCTATGTATTTTTTGCCCTGCTTTTTTTTTTGACCTTTTTTTTTATCTGTCATAAATTTATAGACTTGGTTGGTATTTTTGTACTTTGGGTGGATTATTTTTTTTTTGTCATTTGACATTGTTTCTTTCAAGTATTCCCTCTGGGTCCATTATCAGCAATTAGCTATATACAGCTAGGCTTTGACGAGCACTTAACTCTACTGTTCCTTTGAGAGCACTGAATCATTTCATATTCTACATTAATTATAAAAGGAAGTATTTGTTTGTCTTCCTTAACAGGTGAAATCTATGTGCTGCTTATAAAATTTTCATGAAAGTAATAGCTTAGGCCAGCATGACTAATATACTAGCAGTTCTTGTCTGGAGTCATAGTGAAACCCAGTGTCAGACAGACATTAGTACCAGGAACTAAAAGACAGATGAGCTGAAGTCTTTGATGGATGAAGGTGCTCTAATGTGCTGAAAATCAATTGGAAATTTGGAAGAGCAAATGTTTAAAATACTACTTTGGAGACAGAACTTGCTGAAGGTCAGACTGCAGATGAACACAATACAAAAGTGATCTTAAATGTCTTGCCTTCACAGTACTTTGTACAATTGCTTGTGTGCAAAAGAAAGTATAAAAGTCACTATTGGGAAATGACTATGCAAAAGGGGAAGCAGGGAAGAATCACCTAACTCATCCCAACAGACAATGCAGGAATGTTTTCCCTGTTTTGTGTTTCATCTAGCTTTGATTTGGGGGAGCTTAAGCTGCAAGGAAGGGTCTTCTAATAAAGCACAAAGTTTTTCTGTCTATTTGCTAAGTAGATTACCTTTTAAACCAAGAGGAAGAATATTGTACTGCTCTCTTGGAGCAAGCCATTCATAAAAATCCATTTCCTCCTGTCCTGAGGAGTATGGACAGCAAAGTTTGTCTACAAAAGGAATTTAAAGGGGTAATACTACAGCCAATTGAGAAACAACTATCTTGACTGATTGGGTTGTCAACCCTGGTGCCTAGTGTCAAGAATTTGCATTGTCCCAGTTCATTGACCTTTGAGTGTTCAGTCAATTTCCTTCCAATGCTGTGATTGTTCATTGTTGGCATTTCCATTGTTCATGCCAAAATTAATGCTTTTTTTTAACAGAAGCATCTAACAACTTTTATTCTATAATCCCTGCTTACTTTCCCACACTCTCCTAGGTGTTTGCATGCAGAAGAGCTGTTCAGAGGATAATGTTTCGATTAAGCCATCATTTCAGAGAATTTTTTAGTTTAGACTCATTTCACATTGGAATAAAAGACAAAATTGGAGAAACTTCACACCAAAAATGTGAAAGCAAAGGTTCTGTGTTTTCCATCATCTCTGTGCATGCCTCTTGTCTCAGCAGAATTCGTCGGTAGCTGTCAGTAAAAAATCGTAGGAATCAGTGAAAAATTCTTAGAGAAAAAAAACACAAACCAATAATGCAACCCTTCAAACTGTTTTTGATCTAACAAAACATACCCAACAAATTTTTTTTTAAATAATTGGTTGAAATATTTTTTTTGTCAGCATTTATGGAGGAGTTTTCCTGGCTTTGTTTTCTCCTTACCCCTCCCAGCGAAGAAAGTTGCAAATGATTGAAGAAATTAGTGGATTCTGATCCAATGTTGAGATTTTCATGTTCAAAATAATCTGAATTATTGGCAACTCCAAGAAGATGACATTTTTTAAAGTTAAAAGCCCTATTTTTTCTTCTAAGCTGCATGTCTGTTCTGTTATTTTCAGAATTGCTCCATGGGTGTACTTTTTCCAATATTCTGTAACTCACAACAAAAAAAAAAAATCATTAAGTCTGTGGTTGTGAAGACTTCTATTTCCATAAATATGGAGAAATAGTTCATATTAGGGACATATTTGTAATCCTCTAACACTACAGTTGAGGCATCACTGAAAATTCAGGGAGTAATGATTGATCCCACATAGCATGCTAGAAAAAAAATTACCTTCTACCGACAATATGCTTAAGAATAACTTCTAAATCATGTGTGGTTGAGTAAATGTGGTGGGTTTTTTTATTTTTAACCTGGAAGTGTTTAATATTAAAAACAAGTTTAGATAAGTTCTTGGTTCTATACTTAAGCTGATGTCAGTGGGACTTGAATCAAACTCTGTTAACAGAGTTTAATGTTAAACAGTCCTTCCTCAGAATCTGCTTCTAAATGCCTAGAAAAACAGGAATAGGGGTAGTTTTTCTCATTTCTCTATTTTCAGCTTGAAAAAGTAGGAAAAAAAATAGGTGTATCAATTAAAAAAAAAAAAAAGGAACTTTCAATACAAAAACTGCTCATCAGCATAAAAATACACTGCATTTTTAATATGCTTCAGATTTTTTTTTTTTAATTGCTGTAGTTTACTTGCAATGGGAGCATTTCATAGAGCCACACTCAGGAGAGCAGTGGGTGGGATGACTAGGATGAGCAAGAAAGGGCAACCGATGTCTACAGCCTGTAATGTAGGGCTGTGTAATGGAGTTGTTTACTTCTGCTCCATCATTTCTGTGCATGAGTTTAGAGTTTCACTTGTAATCCAGTCCCTTCAGGAAGGGAAATGCAACTGTGACTGCACATTAGTTTCTACTTTCAAGAGTCGAGCAATTAGTTTCTGTACTTAGAGTCTGTAATAAGGGGTACTCTGTAATTTCAAACCATAGCAGTACAGCCTCATCTGACTGGCCAAGTTGACATAATTTGACAAAACAGAAACAGAACTTGCTTTTGTTTTCCTCTGTGTTATAGTCCTGTGGAGAAATAGGTTAGTGAATGGATCTAGTGTGTAACACTTTCTCAAATTCCTAAGGTGAGTGCATTTGCTCAAGCAAGCAAGCTCAATTCTTGGACACCTGGCTGCAATATACAATTAGGAAGAAGGAGTTGCAGTTCATGTCTTTGCTTTTATTTTGTTTTCTCACTGTTCTACTTTTAACCAATGTCTTGATTGCTAGGGGTTTTGTATACCTTGTGATCACCAGATCCACTTGCTTTTCTAGTTCTATTCTAGTGCTTTTCTAGTTCATATTTGTGTGAAAATCCAACCGGTCTTAATGGGAGAATGCCTCTCAAAATTGTGGACATCTGTAAAGCTGAAAGATCACATCAGACTTGCAACACATGTTAGTTCTAGGCTGAGCAAACTGTATTTCCAGCATTTCACAGGTTTTGTCCTTTGCTTACTTTGGACCTGTGATCACTCTCACCCTTCCTTTTTTGGAGCAAATCTAAATCGTTATCTTCCTTTGTAGTGTGATGTATGTTCACTAAGACTTGCCCACTCAGTAAAAAAGTTTGGTTAAAAAAATTGCTTCCAACAATTTATAAAGTAACACTCCTGGTAGTGTATGTCAAGATGAGATTTGCCTTTTACTTTGTACTTCTCATTACTGCTGTCTAGTTGAGAAGTCTTCCCATTTGGTTTTAGTTTTCCCCTTGTCTTTACTGAATAGCCTTTTGCTCATTTCTCTGCCCACATCCACCTTCTGGACCACTTTTCTGCTTTAGTAGGGTCATTTTACGTTTCAATTATGTGAATTTGCAAAAGGCCTTTATGTGGGATCTTTTGTAAAAGCTCTCCCTCTGAAAATGACAGATGCAAAATCACACCTACTATAATGAAGCAAAATTACCTTTCACTGTTAAATCAACCACATCTGTCATCTTTAACATCTAATCCTAATTATGGTCTGTTTATCAAGTCCCACCTCCCCTTTCCATTCAGTGAGTGCAGCTGCTGTGGCAATGACCATGCTGAGTGTGCCAGATGATGATAGGTCTCCTACTGCATTTTTGTGGTCATCTAAAATTTCAAATGTCATTAAAACGATGGCCAAAACATGGATTTTGCCTTCAGTCAGTCTTTAATCACCCTTTTAGGTGCTGCAAAGTCTCTTTAACCCTATTTACCCTGAGACTAATAACAGAAAGTTGTTAAGTGCAAAACATAAGTTTAGACTTTGTAGATTTACTCTGCGGTTATTGAAACTATGGCATCATAAACATCATCCCATGAAAGCAAGAGAAATCAAAGTATGCTGCGTCCTTCTATGTAGGTGAGCTTCAGGATGATGTGGTTGAAGCAAACCCGATGGCCTGCTGTAGGAAGACAGGATGCAAAGAACAGCATCACCCAGCTTGGATTATGGAAGGGAACCAGATGAAGTAAACCACAAGTAAACAATAAGTAAACCATAAGTAAAACAAGTAAACCCCAGAATAACTTAGCATTTCCTGGTACAGTTTAGTCCATCCCTACACTAGCTGTAGGTTTTAGGAAACTGTCTTTGGTGTCTCCTGACAACAAACCAATGGATCTGTGACATAGTTGCATGAGCAACTTTTCATTGCAGGGGACTGGCAGCATGTATCTTGGACCAATAAGTAACTGTTTTCCAGGACAGATTAAAAAGCTCTTTTATGTGTCCTTCATGCTTTGATTTGCACAAGTGAGACCCTGGTTGCTCAGAGAAACCTAGGGAAGGCTCAGAAAAAGCTCCTAAGGTATGGAAACCTTTCCAGTGCAGTCACCAAACCAGCTGACAGTCATGTGTTCAAAAGCAACCTCTGTAGATGAGGTAATAAAGGAAAATTGAAAACCCCTATTCATGGCCTTAGCTAACAATTGGGTAACACTCTATGTAGACCAAAAATCCTGCAGTATCCTCCCCACACCCGCCTTAGATTACATTCACAACCCACTTGGTGTCCGGAGAGACTGTGCAGGGTAACTATGTAAAGTAACTGCAGCTCCTTGGCACCTACTTGCTGTGGGCAAGTCATGATTTGAAGCTGTCAAGGTGCAAGTGTCAGGCAGTGCAAAAGGGCTTGCCAAGACATATAATTAGAATTAATGTCATGGTGACAGTGGAAGAACCTGAGCAGGAAAGAGGGGTTCTCTGCTGCCACAGAGAGATGAAGGTACGCACATCTATTAGCAACTCGCCCTCTACTTCACCTGCATATTATAGCCGAGTGAGCTAGTGATTTAGGTTGCCGTGAAACATGGGAGTCACTAGTAACAATATTAATTTTATCTGACTAGTCATTTTAAAACATTTCAGGATTTAGTCTTTACAGCCTGTGAATGTTAATCTATAGTCTTCTGTGCTTTTACCAGAGAATCAGTGTTAGCGTTGCCCCTTTATCAGACTGCTGTAATGGTTCCTTTACTTGTTTAGTTCCTGAATTTCAGCAGCAATGGAAGAAAGAATATCATTGGTTGTCTTCCTGACAAAGTTGCTTAATATTGCCAAGGAATGTGACCATAATAAGGGCAGAGAGGAATCATCACATGTTTGAATGACTCCACTGCTCCCTGAATTGCCTGAACTTGGTGCCTGTTGGTGACAGTACTCACTTGTTAAACTCACCTTGGAAGGTCAAGGAATGTGATCTTCTGTGTTCTCTCCTGCCTAATTGCTGTGGCAGGAGTTATCCCTTTACAGTTCTTATACCTCTGGTGTGTAGCTATTTCTGATCATTTGAGAAACTACTGCTGCCCAGAAGAATGTCAAGGGAATTTCAACCTAGAAAAGAAAGTAATGAGTTCTTTTCTTCCTTCCTTATACATCTGTAGTAATACATTCCATAAAAAACTGTTATAGGCACTTCTGCAGCAAAAGGTATCCTATAAACCCACATTTGGCTTTTTAGATTTTTTTTTTCAGTCAAACCCACCCCATAATATAAAAAAAGGTCTCCTGCTGACACAAGAGTGATAGAACAGGAATTCATGAATTATGGACTAGATGACCTCTAGAGATCCCTTCCAACCCAGACATTTCTATGTTTCTATGGTGAATCTCAGAGTGGATCACATCTGCTTGTTGATCCACTTTTGACATTTTCAAAGTGTGTATGAAGACTAGATGCAATGGGAAGCAGCTTTGGACAGAGGCATCAGATCCAGTCCTAGCAGCAGTTCTCAGATGAGATCAAGGATGTAGCTTCAGATCATGCTTCATGTTCTTCATTATCCTGCAGTGTACTTCAGTGGCTGTTAAACATCGTAAGCCATGGTCTTCCACCTGCCAGGAATCCCCTGTAGCAGAGCTATTGTGATGGGGCAGCTCAGGAGTGATCTTGCTGCCATAACAGCAGCTTTCCTCTTTCTTCACACTTCACTAGTGCTGTGGTCCTTGAAACAAAGTCTTAAAAGAAGCTAATGCATACTATTCTGTTGTAAGGAAGGGAGGAACGGTGATTGTTGCTGATTTTAAGATTTCTTTTGTGGGGACACAGGAGAGCAACTGCAAACCAAGTGGCAAGTGGCAGGACTTGTTAACTGGTCCAATGGTGGGGAGCTTCCTTTTAGGTTAGAATGACAGAGAGCAGTTCCTTGCAATTTGGCAAATTGGTGTTTTTCTCCTTACTGTTATTTGGCTTTCAGACTTTCCTTGAGGTGCAGGGAGGGAAAGTTGAAAGTTAGGGTTTATTTTCCCACTGCCAGTCCTTCATTTTCAGCACTGCAAGGATAAAACTATGGACCCTGTGCCAGAATGTCTCTGTAGGAAACATTCATGGTCCTGCACAGTAAAGTACTTTGGAGCAAAGTCCACTGATACAGAATCAGATATTTATTTATCTTTTAGTGTGGTTTGTTTCAGAGAGGTGCAGAAATGCTGTCTTCAGAATCTAGAGAACCAAGAAATGTCAAAGGCACAAGTGCTGCTGGCAAAAACTGCTGGCCAGGCTCCCTCCACTGAGCCCTGAGAAATGCTCTCTTGTTGGTCCCACAGGCAACCAGACGAAAACTAGCTGCTCAACACACAGCTAGTTCAACTCAGCCCCAGAGCAGGCACATAGAAGGCTATTCTAACCCCAAACCTCTTTTCAGGCTGAAGCCATTCAGTCTTTTGTGCAGCTGCTTTGTGATACAAAAGGAACTTAACTCTGGATTTTACTTCATGCTAACATGGAATTCCATCTGAATTTCCTTAGCCAGTTTTTGGCTATAGTGAATGCATCACTAGCCTGTAAATGCAAATGTACAGTATCACCTAATCCATCAAGCAAGGAAGATACAGGAAGGTTTTATATACTGACCTAAGAAGTAATTCAGATCCTTGGTTATTTTAACAGTATCCCGTTAAGCCCGTTAAGTACTTCTAACAATATTTTCTGTAATTCAAAATCAATGACATACTGCAGTGGCAAAGAAGGGAATGATTGCAACCACTAACCTCGCTCCCTGGGAGTCTGCACTGTCTAGTTGCTATGTCTGACTATGAAGAAAATGCTGATTGGTTTAACTGATAAGAGTGCCTTTGAAAAGTCTCTGTGATGTTTTCTGGAGGTTAAAACCAACACTACCATCCAAATTCTCCTTTAAACCTGTACCAGTTCCTTTATCCAGCTCTGCCGCAAAGGTGTCTCTCCCTTTTAGGTCTCTGGCAGATGATCACTGGTACAACTGTCGGTTTTTCCTCTTCTCATTTGCCTGCTGGAGGCTTTCCTCTGCCTGCACAGCCTCAACTCCCAACTGACAGTCTCGCATCTCAGTTCCATCTCAGCAGTGGCTAAGTTGGCACATTGGGCTTTCTGCTAGAGTAGCAAAGATTCTAGCACATGCTCCTTTGGGTAACTGTTCTACAGCTCTAAGCAATGCAAAATGCAGCCCATCACTCAACCTTGGGCTGTGCAGCTGGCAGTTTTCTTTCCAAGAGCTTGCAGTTTTACCCAATGGCAGTCACAAAATTCTGGAAACTTAGGAAGCCATTCAGGGATAGTAGTGAGAAAAGCAAAAATCTCTTATAATAATATGTATGATCACATGCTTTGGAAAGTAAAGATTTTGTTTGGTTTTGTGCTAAAGAAACAGAGAATTTATGTTAGTAGAGTAACAAAATGACCTCCTGTATTAACTTCAATGCTTTCTGAGACTACCTCTTTTATTTTAAATTTATTTTTGCTAAGAGGAAGAAGCAAGAAGTTCTGAGGCATTAGAAATAGTGAAACTTTTTTCTTTTCTTCTTCTTTAGATAAGTATATAGGGTTCACAATTTTCTTTAAATTACATCTGAGGATGTTGGATGTATTTCTGAACTACTGTGTGAAGTTTCACTGCTATTACAACATGAATCTCTAATTCCCTATTTACAGCCAGTGCTGATTTCCCATACAACGGTCAAGCAATAGGAGATGGAGTTAACAGAAACTCTGCCATTATTGGAGGTAGGAAAACTGTCTGCTTTTCTGAGATACCTTGCTGTATGACTGTGACAGCTTCAACTGCAGTTGGTAACATATTCAAGCTATTTGCTAAGAGCTGACTATAGAGGAAAACTACACCTGAACAAAGTGAAATGGAAATTTGTGTAAGTCCATTCAGGAGCTTTGTGCTAGTGATATGGGTTTTTTTCTCATTTAGCTTGCCCCCTCAGATTCAGTTTTAACAGAATCAAAATACTGATATGCATAACCCACATATTAAGCATCCATGTGGGAAAGTAGTTTGCAGTAGTTATGTTAACAGAGTAATTAATTTATATGAAATGGCAAGGACACTTTTCCAGATACAGCAGATTCAAAATGAATCTATACCAAACAATATTTTCTCTACCTTTGACAAAAAGCCCTCATGATCCTGCCTTGTTTTTTAGGGGTCAAGTTGTGTTATAATTTATGTGCTGAAGAGTCCCATTCAGTGTAATAAGGGATGTTAAGTAATACCAGAATTGGGACTTTGAATTAGTGTTGCATTGAAGATAATCTGGCCAGCTGCCTCCATGTACACATGAAATTTTCTCTAGTCTGTCCCATAGTATGGAATTGTTGCACCATAACTCTCCAGGGAGAACATTGCCACTGTATTGAATTCAGAAGTCATATTAAAAAAAAAGTAATTTGTAAAGATCCCTAGTAGCTTTCAGTCAGTTCTAAAACCATATAGAATGACATACTGGTGGTGGATTTTATCATGTAAAGCAACACTAAGTATGGTAGTACCTGCAGTCTAATGGAATTTCTTTTTTCTTTTCTCTGGCCTCCTCAAGTACCCATGTTTCCATATCCAGCTTTAGATTAGTTACTTTTTTTGAATATATATGCTAATCTTCCTTTATAACTTATATTTTGTTTGCTAAAAATTTTTCCTTAATGCTTTGAAACCGTACAATACCTGAAAGATAGCATTGCATCCCTCAGAAAAATTCAGGCCACACCTGAACAGCCTGGTTGTCCAATACATCAGTTAACAAAAGTGGCATAACATAATTCTGACTGATTACAAAATTTTTTTAACCTGAATTTTATGATGTCTTCATCCTGGAAGATCCTCATGCCTGTAGAGAAGGGCCAAAAAAAGGAACAGTGATGCTTTAGCACATGCTTTAGCAACTTGAGGTTGCTAAACCACTATCTATTATATTCCAAAAGTCATGGCAGTCTGGTGAATCCCCACTGACTGGAAAAGGGGAAATATAACCCTCATCTTCAAAAAGGGAAAGGCAAATGAGCCTGGGAGCTATTAGGCCAGTCAGTCCCACCTCTGTGCCTGGTAAGATCATGGAGCGGATCCTCCTGGAGGCACTGCTGAGGCAGATGAGTAACGATGAAGTGATTGGCTACAGCCAACATGGCTTCACCAAGGGCAAATCATGCCTGACTAACCTGGTGGCATTCTATGAGATGGCCACAACATCAATAGATGGGGGAAGAGAAACCAATGTCATTTATCTGGACCTGAGCAAGGCCTTTGACACTGTCCCGCATGACATCCTGGTCTCCAAGCTGGTGAAATATGGGTTTGATGGGTGAACAATTCAGTGGATAAGGAACTGGCTTGATGGCTGCTCCCAAAGAGTAGTTGTCAATGGGTCCTTATCCAAGTGGAGACCAGTGACAAGTGGAGTCCCTCAAGAATCAGTACTGGGACCAGTCTTGTTTAACATCTTCATCAGTGACATGGACAGTGGCATTGAGTGCACCCTCAGCAAGTTTGCTGATGACACCAAGCTGTGTGGGGCAGCTGACACAACGGAGGGAAGGGATGCCATCCAGAGGCACCTTGACAGGCTGGAGAGGTGGGCCCATGCCAACCTCATCAAGTTCAACAAGGCCAAATGCAAGGTCCTCCATCTGGGTCAGAGCAATCCCAAGCACCATTATAGGCTGGACAGTGACTGGCTCGAGAGCAGCCCTGAAGAAAAGGACTTGAGGGTACTGGTGAATGAAAAACTCAACATGAGCCAGCAGTGTGCTCTTGCAGCCCAGAAGGCCAATTGTATTCTGGGCTGCATCAAGAGAAGCGTGTCCAGAAGGTCAAGGGAGGTGATTCTCCCCCTCTACTCCACTCTCATGAGACCTCACCTGGAGTACTGCGTCCAGTTCTGGACCCCTGTTACAAGAAGGACATGGATGTGCTGGAATGTGTCCAGGGAAGGGCCACAAGGATGATCAGCAGGCTGGAGCACCTCTCCTGTGAGGACAGACTGAGACAGTTGGGGTTGTTCAGTCTGGGGAAGAGAAGGCTCTGGGGAGACTTTATTGTGGCCTTCCAGTATCTTAAGGGGGCCTACAAGAAAGCTGGGGAGGGACTTTTTAGGCGTTCAGGCAGCGAAAGGACTAGAGGGAATGGATTAAAACTAGAGGTGGGTAAATTCAGGTTAGACATTAGGAAGAATTTCTTCACCCTGAGGGTGGTGAGACACTGGAACAGGTTGCCCAGAGAGGTGGTGGAAGCGCCATCCTTGTTGATTTTTAAGACCAGGCTGGATGGGGCTCTGAGCAACCTGATCTAGTGGGAGGTGTCCCTGCCATTGGCAGGGAGGTTGGAGCTGGATGATCTTTAAGGTCCTTTTCAACCCTGACCATTCTATGATTCTATAGTTACGTATGCCTGGAGGGTAAGATATATGAGAATTCTCCGTAATAGGGCTGACCCTGATTAGGCCACTGCAGGGGTAGCAATTGATAGGTCTGGTGTTAATGCATTTATCTGTAGTTATATGAAGCCAGTGCCTAGTGGGTGGGGTAAGCCAACAGTGAGCCAAGCCAATTTTCAATCACATGTTGAGGGGCTATGATAGATGTATATGGCCACTGACTGGGAAGTATGCATCAGTGACTCAATCCTCAAAGAGTTGCCCAAGCTGTGACATGTCACTATGTCACCCCTATGTTTTGGTAGTGCTTGACACCCTCTTCCTCATGGTCATCAAAGCTCACTTCTGTAAGTAGGTATTAATGTTGAAGTTTACCTACGGGATGAAAGACACTAGAAAACCCCACTGAGTGACACCTCCTACATAAAGAAAACTATATAAAAATATTAGAGTAGTGGAAACAAAGCAACTGTGGTGATGTTTAACTGCCCAGGTAGCTTCAACTCATCTCAGAGGAGTTGTGGGATTCTTTCTTTGTCTAAATATCTGTAGATATTCTCCTCACTAATGTCATTTTTCTCTCCTCATCTGTGTAGGCGTCATTGCTGTGGTGATCTTCACCATCCTCTGCACCTTGGTGTTCCTGATCCGCTACATGTTTCGCCACAAGGGAACCTACCACACCAACGAGGCCAAAGGGGCAGAGTCAGCCGAGAGCGCCGATGCTGCCATCATGAACAATGACCCCAACTTCACGGAGACCATTGACGAGAGCAAGAAGGAATGGCTTATCTAAGCCCATGGGGAGGGGGCCTGGGGTGGGATATGAGCTGGGCCAGGGTGGGACTGGGTTGACTCTTGCAGTGGGGAGAGAACACTCTGCGTCAGACACTTGAGCACATGTATGGTAAAAAGATCAGCACAACTGGAGGAGCAAGTGATGGGAAAACACCACTGAGACTGGAGGAAAAAAGCATTTAAGAAAAAAATACTTTTTAATATTTATTTACAGCAAATTGCCCCTTCTGTATCCAAACAACTACAACAATTTTGCAAGCTTTAGCACTGGTTAAAATTTTCAGTAATACCTGTCTATTTCTGTGTGTGTTTAGAGGTGTTCTGGATACCCACGACTAGAAACGGAACTGGTTTTTTACATTTTTTAAAAGCTGTTTAAAATGTGGGTAGTTCTGTCTTGAGAAAAAAATGGCAGACCTTTCTTCCTGGCATTGTGTTCCTTCATGGCTGGCCACTTCCCCACAGGCTGCCCTTAGCCCTGCACCTTGACCATGTCACCATTCATTTTGGTGGCATCAAACCGAGGGTTCAGAACTGGGGGTGAGACAGGGGGTGTGAGGATTAATTACTCGCCAGTTTTCAACGTGTCATCAGCTCATTTCCAACACTGGCAGGATCCATCTTGTTGACCCAGACACTTTGTTGATTGCATACAAGTCTCATCAGCCATATAAAATTACCGTTACTACAACTACTATTACTACCAGAGAGGATGATGATAAAGCACGGGAAGCTTTGGGGTTTTAATATTATCATTATTACTTTGTTGGTCTCTGAGGGAGGACGATGCTGTGTGTCTGTAGATCTAGTCTGTTCCTGTGTCTTTGGCTATGGCATTAGTGACCCAAGGACGTGCCAGTTTAAACTCAGCTCTGCCTGTGGCATATGCTGTACTTGGGCATAAGTATTGTAGTAGGGAATTAGAGCCAGACTTTGTTTGCTTCTGTTTCTTTTTTATAGGCTGTTGCAGAAATATTAGTACAGCTCTAGTCAATATATTTGAACCCACAGGCTTCACATAATACTTTTTTTTCCAGCTCTACTATAGCAATTTATTCTTTAAATCCTGCGTTTCAGTCTCTTTTCAAGGAAAGCCTCTGCTGGCAGTGTTCACACAAGCAGGACGGTGAGGTGAAGGAGGCTTGGAAACTCTGCCCAGAGAGAACATGAGAAACACCCAGTGCACATTGGAGAGTTAATTTTCAATACAGAGATTTACCTGAGCTACTTTGCTGGCTTTGTAAGGCATTTTTTAGAATATCAAGGCCAATGCCAAGTGCAGCACTGCACCCCATGTCCCCTCTCAGAGCAGGGAAGTTGCAGGTGTTTGTTGCCTGAGAAGCAGGCAGGTAACTTTTAGGAAAGGCAAAGGGGCAGCCTCAAGACCTAATATCCATTGATGGTAATAACAGCTTTAGCTTGCCCAAGGTAGAGGAGTGTGGTTCTTCAGTGGTCTGATCTGATAGGAATTTAAGGCCTTAATGGGCAGTTTTTGCAATGGAACAGAATGAAGGAGTGAATGTATTGCAGGGCATTTGCTATGTGCTGAAAGAACAGAAACAATACCAAGAATTTATCTTTAAAAATATTTATGTTCAAAACAGTCCTAGGTTTGCTTAATCTTTAATATTGCTGGGCTTATTATGCACAGATTTAATCCATTTTTCTATACAAGAAGGATTTATTTTTCACCTAAATCTACGATCTACTACACTGAGCAGTGCTGGCATCTTTCATTTTCTTATCTTTTTGGTTCTATCTTCCATTATTCTAGTCAATGCTTTAAAATGAAAAAAATAAAATAAAATAAAATATGGAGAGGGAAGAAAATATTGGAGTCTTACCAGACAAGACATTTATAAGCACAATTTGTGAGACAGACAAGGCCAGATAGTTTGGATTTTAAGGACAGTAGGCTAAAGTCCTCTTCTGGAGTCATTGAATATATATATCAGAGCAGACCAAGCCCATTCATTTCTTCTGTTTATAGTTTTGGAATTAGCATGCAAAAAAAGTTGACAGTTTCAAAAAAAATTAGTTTCTCAGGTAACATTATATGGCAGAGGGTTTCAGAAAAGCATAAATATCAACTCGGTCCCTCTTGTACTCTACAGTTTTTGCCTCGCCTCCAGTATTAACCTCTCCCTTTCTTGCGCTTAATTGAGCACATGAGTACTTATTCTTTTTTAATTGTGGGTGTAAGATAAGTCTCCACCCCTTGGAGAGTATCAGCACGGGATGTATCTAGCCTGCACCACTAATTATTAAGCAAAATACAGTACAACCACAGATATCTTTGTAGGACTGAAAAGGCATTCTCTTTTCTTTATTATTTTATGTTTATTTGATTTTAATGGTATTTTCATCTGCTCTGAAAAACATCTTTGCCTACAACTTTAGGTTACCAGGAGAAGTGGATATAGCGTCTTTTGCATAGATTGGGTTTTGATCTGAAAAGTTATTTATTAATCTGAATTTAATGTTCGGGAGGAGGATCATACTTATGTATCCTGATAGACTAGAGTCCTCTGCTGCTTCCTGTGGGAGAGACAGACTTAGAATGGACTGTGCAAATTTGCCAAATGCCTCATCATGGCCCTAGAGGGGAAAGACAGCTCAGTCTCTGTGCCTAACAGAGTCCTTGGCGAAGCTACGGACAGTTGTCTGGCTTCTGGTAGTGAGGCCTGTGACATTCATTCACTTATTTTTGAAAAGGTTACAGGCTAATCTCCCACAGCCCTGTAAGCAAGAATTTCTGGAAGATAATAACCTTTGACCATTGCACAAGCAATAGTTGTAAATTAGTGTCTTAGATTTGAAAAACAGGTTTTAAAATTCTGAATTAAGTTGCAAGAATCTGCATCTCTTCATTGACTGGACACCATGGACCTCTTTATGTGAAGTTCATTAGTGCTGTGTTAAAATGTTGATAATCTTCAATCTTGTCATTATTTTCATGATACGGTCACTTTCATAACTCTAGAAAGTCTTTTAATCATGAGAATTCTTATTTCTTCTTAAACTGGACCTTAGACATGATATTGTAGACTAGCAGGTGGTCTCTATATAGGCATTTGGTGACTGTAGGTGAATTCCTGCCTGTCTGCTTTATATTCCATTTCTGAGAATGAAATATATGTTTAATTATAGGCAGTGGTCATTCAGCAGCCTGGCAGTGAAGCAGAAGCAGGTTCAGAGAGGTAGCTTGTTTATTTTGATAGCATTGTGTCTGTTTGGAGTATTTTTTCCTCTGCAAGCCTGTTAATGAAGGTTGAAACAATATCCATAGTTTACTTAATCCACTCTTATTTTGTGCCAAAAATCCATGTTGTTTAACAGGTACCGTCCATACGCCTGTAGTGGGAAAATCTGTTGGAGGGGAAGGTGGACCCTGCTTTTCTAAAACTGTACTTTCCCCAAAGAATATTAAAATGATCAGCCTTTTATGACCTCTTTTTAGCTGCTTCATCTATTTGGACTGTGCAAAAGAATGTAGCTTCTTTTACTGATTGGGGAACAAAAGTGTCCCAGGTGTGTTTCTAAAATGCTCTCTCCTGATTCCATGGAAATTGATGGCAAAACTGCCACCAGCAGAGGGGAGAGCAAGGCTGGGCTGGAGACTAGGGGTCTCTGTTAGTGAAATCACGTAAGCAATATTTCAGATCTTCATTCACAGCACATGTAGAGACCACCAGGTACTGAATCATGGAGCTCCATCAAAACTAATTTTGATGTTAACCCAGCCTCAAGGGGAAATCTGCAATCCAGTCTGGCGGTTTTGAATAAAGTCTTTCACACACTGCTTATTCCATTTACTGGTAGAAAATTCAAATGTATTAAATAAGAATTTGAACCTTTAACTGGTATTGGAGCATTTCTGCTTTGTATTTTTTTTTGTCTTAAATGTTACCTATACTTTTTATATCTCTTCTAGCAATTACCTCTTCAAAGGTAGGCAGCATTTTAATATCATGCTCTAGGTAGCATGATGTACATGAAAGGATGGTCATCATAAATATTTTAGTAAGACTGCCAAAGCAGTGGTGTATATGTACAAGTTTACTCTAGTGATAAAAATCCAATTCAAGAGTCTAGTAAATAATTACATTTTGATGAAAACAGTGTTCTTTAATAGCAGAAGCATCTAATTTCCAGGGTATCTGTTGAGATGTGAAGCTATCTCAATTTGACAAGCAATAGTTTTTAATATGGTTTCTCCCTTGAACAATTTTACATTCCAGTGTGCATGGTGATCCTGAATGGGCGTCTTTTGAAGAGCGGAACCTAAATTCTGTTAATCAGATTTTATTATCCATCCTAGAGAAATGAAACAGAAACCTTGCCTTCTAAAAGCAACAGCATGTAAACTAGAGCAAAAGAAGGACAACATGTATGTACACTTAATATCTTCTGTGAAGGACATCCTTTTAAGGAAAGTCATCCTTTTAAATAAAGTTCTATTAGAAACCAGATTGGTAAATTAAAAAAAAAAAAAAAAAAAAAAAAAGACATTTGAAGTAATTTTAATTACACTAACAGCTGTTGCTTCGTGCTTTGTATATTCTGATCATTGTCTATATTTTTTGCCTTCTCTAGTAGCAGGAAACCAACTTGAAAAGGACAGAAGTTGGAAATGCCTCTTAAGAAAAGAGCCACAGTACATGAAAAAAAGGGACTTCAGAATGCAGTTGTACATAAGAAGAGAGGGTGGTAAAAGCAGGGAAGATATACTGAAGTGCAAGTATGTTCCTCTTGCATTAGACAGTCCCGGTTACCTGTTATGGAGGAGAATCTCAGGCAGTCTATACCTGTACTTGTTGAGGTGGGTTGAGGGTCTGAGAGTAGGGTTTTGACAGAAATTAAATGAAAGCCTTTCTGAGGTATTTCCCTTTCTGATCACTTTGCAGATAGCAGCAAGCAGTCTGCCATCTGTTCTGCTCACACTTGTTACTGCAGGCCCTGTGCATTGCCAGCTTTGTAAGAGTTTCACACTACAAATGGCCGAGAGTGGGTTGTTTGCCTTCCTTTCCTACCATAGCTCTGTCCCTTCCTTTATGAATGTGAGCCTTTATTGAAGTTGTCAAGAAAAATGTATGCCCAACTTAACAGACTTGTTTCTGTTTCTTTTAATAAACTACCTTATTAGGCTTTAAAAAATGTTTATGATGTGAAGCATTTTATAAAATAACTATGTTAAGTGCACTTGAATGGGAGAGTGTGAAATCTCAGCAAAGAAGCATCAGTGCAATAACCACCCGAGTCAGAGGGACTGTGCTTGTCCCATTCTGAATTGCCTTAACCACCGACCTAAAGCCCTGGCCTCATCCAAGACCTTGATTTACTTAGTGGAATATTATAGTGGCAAAGTCCTGTTGTGATGACTTGTGATCACCTTTTGACTCTTCATTTGTACCAACTGTTGTAACCCCTAGAAGGAGACTTAGGCTTGCAATAGGAATATTTTTCATTTCTATTGGAAAGCTGTAGAACAAAGTGTTAGGAGTGAAGATTCATATTTAAAGTGCTGCTGATACTTGCACCATGTGATGTGGAGAAGAGTCTTTGCTTCTTGCTGTCACCACATGTGTTTCAGTGCATCCAGAAGTGTGTGGGTACACCTGCACCTCTGAAATTTAAAGCTATTCAGGATGTGATGTCTAAAGCTCTTAGATAATTACCAATATAAGGTGGGTGAATAAGCTTACTTCAAATCCACTAGTCTGTAGAGCTAGCAAAATCATCCACTCCTGAAATTAAGTGCAATTTTGGAGGTAAACTCAGATTTCACCCTCTAGTAGTAGGCACATATGGTGCCTCAAATGAGAGTAGACTTGGACCTGGTTACCGAAAAGGATTTATTTAACAATCTGTAACACAGTTCTTTTAACACTCGATTTAACTCTGACTTTCACATATAAGCAGACTACATCATGAAGCACTATGCTCAAAATCCTGACTATGCCAACAACTTAAGAACCAGGAAGAAAAGTGTCCAATTCATGGCTTCTGTGTAAAAGAAGGGTTTTTTTTAAAAAATCACTTTATGTTAAAAAGTTTGGTATCAACAGGTTCTTTCACAGAGAAGTGTTTATTTTGACTAGTTTTCTGGTTTTGAAACATCATATAAGAAAAGTTAAGCAATTATTCCACATGATATAAAGCACAACCAGAACTGCTTCTGTGAAAAAGGGGTAAGGTATACTCTCCAAATATACATAGAATCAGATAACAAATTTAGTGCATCCTATTCCTTCTGTGATGCAGCACCTTCCACCATTGTCTCCTTATGCTCCCAGTGCTGTTTTTTCCTTAATGAAAAAATATCTGGATGAAACAACAAACATAAGAGAAAGGTGTGTACTTTTTGTTTTACCATAGATTAATGTTCTTGCTTGGTAGGTAATAGGGTAATAGAGAAGAGCAAATGTTCATTTCATAGCATTAATTCTTCTGTCTCCAAGGGTCAGAGATCTGCTATCATCATATTAACTATTGGAATGTAGAGGTGTTCATCCTGATAATATTAAACAACTTGCATTCTAGATCCTAACAAAGGGCTGCTCTAAGCAATTCTTATTTATTGAAAACCCATATCAAGGTGGGCAGATGACATTTTCTAGCAGGTAAATTATTGGAACGACACTAGAGCAAAAATCATTTGAGAGAATGTTTAGCATGCTGAACAATAAACTATACCAGCAAGAATTTCTTCTTGCCTTCCAGTTAGGGATTTGTGGTAGGCTAGTCATGTATCATCATGTATGCATTGCCTTTTTTCCCCAAATATTTTAGTTTCTCCTATCTTTCACATGCTTTCAAACAGGCCATTGCAAGAATAAAGCTGAAGATGTGAAACTTAAGCAAGCTGCTGGTGAGAGCACAGAATCACTGGTCCCATGCTCTTCTACTTGCTGGTCTGTCCTTGCTTAGAAAGCAATTCTCTGATGTGTTGCCCCTGTCTGTTGTCCCCTTTCCCCCATCTCAGAGAACCACAGAACAGCTCTCAGATTGGAAGGAGCCTCAAAAAGACCTTCTGATCCAAACTTTTTTGAGAAAGGAAGCCTAGGTGAGATTATTTAACACCCTGTTCAGTGGCAGGTTTTCCCCACTGACTCTATTTTCAGGGCAGTAGGCTATCAACAGGTTCTATTTTTAAGACAAACTGATCATTGTCTATATTTTTGAGATAGAGTCACTGGAGCAAGTCAACAAACTGTTGAATCAGTCAGAAAGCAATAACTTTAGATGACCAATGTCAGGTGGAAGCAGGCTTCCTCTGCAAAATTTCCAGTGTAATAGCTCTCCTACATGTAGTCATGACTCTGGTTAGCCACAGAGCAACCAGCCAGGGCTATGTATTTTTTAAACCTGTGTGGAGGTATGTAAAATAAATTAACTTGGCTAAATAGACAAGGTATCCATCGCCTGTATGCTAATGTTTATTCTTTAAATTCCACATCCTCATGCTTATGGTTCATGTGTCACAGCAGGAGTCTGACCTTGGCACGGTCAATAAATCATTCACAAGCTGTCCCAGCAATCCTGTACTGCTTCATCTTGAGAATCTCCATTGGGTAAATGTTTAAAAATAAATCTTTAGTTTGCCAACCTAAAGCACTGATCACAGTATCAGCAGCTAGTTGTAATTTATTCCTATTATAAAATCAAGGTCTATGTGCAGAATTTTCTTGTGTGACTTGTACTAATGAGACCTTCATCCCTGAAAAATAAACTACTGCAACAGGACAAGGCAGCAAAGAGAAATTCCCTTTGCTGCACACCCTGAAACGTAATGTAAAGTCCCTTTTGTTACACAGTTCCTGGTACAGGAGTAATATCTCTGCACACCTGTAACACCTCTTTCTTTCCAAACCTCCTACCTACCACTGTAAGGCCAGCATGGAGACAATTGTCTGACAGTTCTGGGATTTTTTCCCGTTTTTTTCTCTACTTTAGAATTGTTCTGTCTTACTAATAAATTCATCACCTTTCAATGTCATCTTTAAACTCTCTCACCTTCCTAAAAATGTGACTATTTTAGTGGGCGAGTCATATGCCACTAAATTCCTGTTACCTGCTATATTTGCAGCTGGCTTTTATCTGTAGTACTCAGTGCCTGAAAGTATGAGTTTCATTTCTGCTATCTGAAGAATGCAGAATTTTTGTATTAGTTCCAAAATCACAACATTGTCTGGCAATGAGAGTCTGAAAATGAGGCAGCTGCACCTCATTCCATTAAGTGTACTCACTCACTTTTGCTTGGTTCAAATTTTCCAACAGATACCAATACTAAAATGAATGTCTAGCAAAGCCAGCTTCTATTTTCCTTAGGGCCACAAGATGTCAGAACTGACACTCAGCTATCCCTTTCCTTTGTGTTTTTATGGCACTTATGCAAGGCCCCTAGTAGCCTCCAAAGGAGGACACAAAAATGAGGACATTATAAAAGCTTCTATTGGTTTTAGTATCTTGGATTTTTAAAGGTCCATCTCAACAGGAGCAACAAGTCAGCACTCCTACAGATTTCAGTTATTAGCATATCCAAGAAAATTCTCAAAATTGGTTAATAAAGAATTTTATTTTCATTGTACCAGTATCTCAGAGAGGGGGAAAAAATGCTTCTGTATTTGAAGTACCTGAGATGATATACTCACCCTGTTGCAACTCCTGCATTGCGTCTGATCTTTTGAAGCTACATAAGATATTGGGTCAGTCACTTGAATAAAGAAGGCTAAGGCATCACTTGATTCCTATTAACTCCTCGAAGCACAAGGAACTGACTTTCCACAAATCTGTTTTGTGTGGTTTATTTCACTCATATACTGATAAGGAGGATCTTTTGCTCTGCTCTTTAGTGGATCAAATGATCAGTAGGCTGGGCAGGTGCCATATAAAATACCTTCACTCATAGTGAACTGAATCATGCGTTGAGCAGTTGAGTTCAGAGAGTTCGTCTGATACAACAGCACGATTTAGCTCAATGTTTCTGAAAGGCTTCAGCTCCTCAACAACTGGGCTGCCCCATTCGACTAGTGCTAATTAACAGAAGCCTGCTGGAAGTGATCACTACTGACTTAATCCTACATGTGGATGCCAAACCTAACTAAGAGCGCTTCATTTCATGGGGATTAAATAGATTCCCCCCAGTACATAGTGCTTGGTCTGCTCAGTCTGAAGCTTCTTACTGACATATATAAATAGAGATATAGACATAAATAGATATTTTTATGGAGATGTTTTATAAGTGGCCTTTACTTTGTGCATGGTAATTATTGCCAAACTCTTGTTATTTAGAAGCTGCAGAGCGACTGGTTCTGCAGTTTAGAAAGCAACCAGATGTCTCTGTTGCAAGGGGGACTTGGGATTTGGGCTTGGATTTTGATTTTTATTATTCAGCTATAATTTGCATGGTTTGGATTTGGGTTTTGTCTGTCTCTTTTTTTTTTTCTTTTTTTTTTTTCTTTTTCTTTTTTTCTTTTTTTCTTTTTTCTTGTCTTTTTTTCTTTCCTCATTCTCTGGCAGGGACATATTGGGCTCAGTCAGGAACTTATTCCTCAGTCTTGTAGAGATGGATTAAAGCTATCCGTGACATATAACACTTCAGAAACATCTGCCTTGCACAGCCCATGATGTTGATCAGAGTGGGAGCCTCAAAACACCGTTTCTTTGGCAATCTATTGGGGCTTTCAGAGTTTAGTGAGGTGCTCCTATTTCTTTAGGTTTGCTTAGCAAGATACTAGGCTAGCAACAGATGGGCTATGGGCATAGCCTCATGAGCAGGAAAGGCTTCAGCAGAGACTAGGATATAAATGAGGGTTCATAATTAGATTCATAAACATAGCAGTAGCAAGACTGTCAAAATCACTACTGAGGCAGGTCATATTACTTCCTCTTTTCTTTTACTCCTGTTTTGTTTTTTTTTAAACGCTCTCAGTTTGTGTGCCACATCTGAGTGACACATCTCTAGCGGCCAGCCAGCTTTCAATAACCTGGGCTCTTGGTTGGAGGTAAAAATGCAGTTGTGCTTTCTTATTGATCTCATTCCTGCTGCTGTGGAGCACTCTGTACCCAGGAAAGGACCAGGGCCATTAGATATTAGGAAAGTGAAACCAGCCTCTCACCCCTTCCCTCCAAACCAGGTTGAAAGCCAATCCCAGAGTTATGTGCCTACAAAGCTGGCCCAGTTTCCTGGTGGGTGAACCAATACCTTGTCTGTTTGCAGTTATTCTACTCCACAGGTTCCTTTCTTGAGCACAATTTTCCCATGGGAAGCATAACCAGGATATGATGGTTACCCTATTTAAACAAAAATGTGTATATTAAAAAAAAAATCCTAATCTGAAAGTATAGTGTATCTGAGATTCTTCTGTTATAGACATTTAGTCTACAGATTTATGGCTACATTTGCTATGTTATGCTTGAATAAACATATAATTCATTGAACTACACAAGACTGACAAAATAATATGATCTCCTTAAGGAGAATAAACTGTTTGTAAATTTATAAAGAGTATAATCTGTTAGGCCTTATTTGAAGTATGTACTGTGGTTTGGTAAAAGTACAACATTAAAAGAGCCTTGCCAGATAAGGACTGGTTTTGTGTGTGTGTGTGTGCATGTACAGTTGCTTTTGCATATTTGGCATCCATATTTGACAAAAAAAAAGCTCTGCAGGCTGTGTGGATATGAGCCTGAGATGATGTGCTCTTTGGATTTCTGTGTGCCATGTGACACAGTGAAAACTCAATAACTGAAGTTATTAAGCAGGTATTCTTTTATTATGGCACTGGGGCAGCACTGGGGATTCTTCTCCGTAAGTACTCCAAAGAATGAGCAAAACACACCATCTAATATACAGGAAAAACATACATATTCCTCACATTTCCTGGAAAGGGAATTTTTATGCTAAGGAGTTCCGAGAATTCATTTACACAGTCTGAGTAAAATTAAGGTTAGGGTGTTTTCTCCCTCGGGTGGTCATTCATAGTCTTCCTCACACTGTTAGTTGAACTCTGGGCTTCCTTTGCCCATATATGATCATGGGGTTAGCTCATCCATCCTTTGGCCCTGGAATGCTCCAATAAGGTTAGTTTAAATTAGTTTTCAGGTGCTTATCTTAACACTGGTGTCTTCCTTTGTACTTATCTTGACATCTTGAGTCCCTGCTATCAGGGTTGCTCTGGCTTAATGAACCATCTCAAGGCCTGTTTTGTCCTTGCCAGGCAAGAAGCCGCAGGCTTCAAAACATCTCATTATCAACTCTACCCAACAAATGACTAAACTATGCAAGTGAGGCTAAGAAAATAATACAAGTAAGGTTAGCAAGATTTAATATTTCTGTACATCGACTGAAGAATGACCAGGGATATCAATCCTTTCACATGGCTCCAGGAAGAGGGCAGATTAATCTTTTTTTTTCTGAAAAAATTGGAGTCAGTTTTGTTTGGAAACAAAAGTGGCTGGTAGCACCACTGACTGGCAGGAGATTTTTAAAAGAAGATTTAATAAAATTAATTAATAGTAAGAATTCAGAATAATGCTGCCATTGCACATCCAGCTGGTATTTATTTAATGGGGAAAGTTCTAGGGAAGCTTTAGGCCCCTTCAAAGCAAGAGCTGATGCTGTGGCTAACACCACAGGCTGCAGTCAGGTGACTCCCCACACACCCTGTACACATCTGTCCTGTTTGGATGGAGTGTATGCACCCCTGTCCAAGTCATTCCATGTGCATTTGAATAATGACTAGTATTGCTCATGAGGCTACTCATTAGGGGAATAGACATCCTAGAGGCTTATCTTCCTCCTGGCATCCTCCTGCATGACTCCATGCAGAACAGCATCAGCTTTGTGGAACATGATGGACTAGGACTCCTGCCTCTCCTGCCAGCCCTCCCTCTTCATACAGCCCAGCTGATACCTGAGGGTACTGAAGGCATGCTGGTGCTGCCCATGGGACAGAAAAACATGCTCCTGTACTCATGAAACACCAGGTGCTTGCACCAACACAATGTCTTGATGCCATCTCTTTATGCAAGGTTTTTGGTTTTCCCAGTAAAAGACCTCAGCTATCTCCTTATTGCAGACAACTTTTCCTCCCTCATGCCAACTCAGCAAAAGCAAAAAGAGTCTGCCTGGAGATTTGAGGGGAATCTCATCTCTGACAGCCCTCTGGTTCATTAATTGAATCACAGGAGCTGCCTTCAGCCTTAGAGTGATATAGTCCTGGGTAGGTCAGATCAAAGGCGCATCTCATGCATAGCCTGGTTTTGTTATTTCCAGAAGCAGATTGCCTAGAGACAACAATAACAAGAGAAGTAGCACAGTGTACTTGTGATACTTCCTCAGAAAGGCCTCTCAGCTGCCAACCATGTGCAGTTTAAGGACTTTCTGGGCCAGAAGTGGTTTTATGTTTAGTCAGCTCTTTCATCCCTACACACCATATGCTTGTGCAGAACAAGTGAGATCTCCTCACAACTCCAGTCATTTCAAAACAGTGAATTGTTGTGCTATTTAGTTTAAACAAACAAACAAACAAAAAACAACAACTAGCAACTAAACAAGAAGGGGAGATTGTTAATTTATCTCTGCTTGCCATTGAAACAACTTCACTGTGTCTTAAAGGAGAGATGCAAAAGAAATTTTTCAAATTTAATTTGTGCTCTGCACAGTTCCAGTTACATCTCTGCATGTGCCCGTAATTTTATAATGAATTTTATAATGATACACTGAGGACAAACCTCAGTTCCTGAGGAGGAACTATAAGCAGTGGTATCTCAAAGTTCTGGCTGACTATGGGTCCTGATCACATGTAAACCAAGAAAAGTCACAGATAGCTGACCTCTCCAAACCTCTCCATTCCTGTTTACTTTGAATTATCTCTGTGGTGTTTCATGATGTATTCTTTCAGAAATCTCTTCCCAGGGGAAGGTTTTAGCTCACCTCGATGACCAGTCTTGTCTGAATCCCACAAGTGAGGCAGTACCCTATGGGGGTTCGTGGCTGGCAGAGCCTCCTGGCAGACCTGCTCTCCCCATAGACCCCATAGCCACTGGAGAAGAGTAAAAGACAGCAACTCTTCTGTCTTCAGTTCTCCCACCAGACTTTGTGCTACTCCCTCACACCACACATGACTTCGTGCACTTAAGCACACAGCAGGTTAAACACTGTTTGTCTCTGAACTGTGGCCAACAGACCTCAGCTTCTGTCTTCAGTGGACATGGCTGAAAACACTGAAGGTCCTGAAGAGTTTGAACTGAAGTGCATCAATGCTGAAAATGCACCATTGCAGTGCCTGCTCATATAAGGAGGTCAGGTCTTCTGACACCTTTTTCCCAGGAGAGGAATCTTCACTAGCTGGAAAAAGGGTTCCATTTTTGATGGTTTGGTTACTAAGATGAGGCAAAGAAATTAATAGATATGGCAGTTTCTAATTGTTAAATATCTTAGAGGACACGGTGAAGGAAAGGATTGAAGTGAGTGGTTTAACTGCTTGATTTCATTAATAGGGGCTATGGTAAAGATGCATTTGAAATCCTATCAAACACTAAGCCTCAGAAGTCAGTAAGACAGGATTTCCCTCTGAAAAGTTATGCTGGTAAGGCTGTTAATCTCCAAATCCTTCAGTTGTTTCATGATGGGATGTGGTAGGCAGGTTAGCATTACTGGCTTTTCTCCATTTCCAGATGCCTGTGCATGTTTATTTAGTTGGATAAGAAATTAAGTGGAAATTCTACATTTGTGTGTAAGGGATTTGTTGAGGAATACTTTCTACTGTTTTGAAAGAAGACTTAAAAGACAGGGATTCAAATGGTAAGGTTTATTTATTAAGTTAGACTTTTCTTTTGAAATAGAGAGAGAACAGTTTGTTAGATAGTCAAGGAAGGAAGAAGCAGGAAAGAACATGGCTCCTGGAAGCTTTCTCAAATGCCCTAATCTAGCTGCCATCTTCCCTCTCTAGGCAAGCATTTCTAAGGTTAAGGCACACTCCTCGTTTGTTGCTGATTAGTCTGGTGGTTCACCAAGAGCAGCTGTAGGAAATTTCCTGCAGGTGCTTGCAGTGCCGTGGTCAGCCACTGTACCCTCTACTGGCCACCAGTCTTCACAACAAGCACTGTGTTGTATGAAAGCGACTCTGTATTAGTCACCTGCATGCAGGGAGCTCTGAAAAAGGTGAACCTGTGTGTCATGATGCAGAAACCTGGATGTGGGAAGTAAGGTGCCCTGAGAGTTACTATCAGGCATGAACTCACAGATCCCACCAGAAGCAGGAGCACCCCAGCAATTTTAAATGGGGTTGTCTCTGCAGGCAGTCAAACAAAGGGAAGCAAATAAGCCAAAACCTTGCTGACACCTGCTGCCACCCAAATAGAGGGTTTGCAGGTGTGCAGTGAAAATGGTGACAAGCAAAAGGAGCATGAGTGGGTACACTCAGGACCTGCAAGACATGGCCAGCCTGCAGACACACTCCCTCCCTCAGCTGATGCTGATTTTAACTTAGCTCTGGTGAGGCTTCCAGCTCTTTAGGTGTTATCTGCTCTCTTCCTGTGACCCATTTGGCAGTGGTTGAACCACAGTGTCTGCAAACACCCCTCTGTGTACCTGAGGGTGTGGTCAGATCCCTCCTGAAATAAAAATAATTGGCATAATTATGCTGCCTTTTATACATTGTGCTTTTAAACTATAAATTACAATTCACTGATATTCACGAAGATCTTTCTTTATCAATACAGTGTTCACTAAGACATGAGGAACAGTTTTAAAGGGTTTTCTTCAAGTGAAGGGGTTGCTCCTGGATTAGAGTATTAGAATGGCTTTTGGGACAAACCAATTTAATATTCCAGATAATTCTTGCTATTTCTCGTGTCTCTCTTTGTCCTCAAAACTCCCTATTTTAATATTGGCCTACCAAGCTATGTAATTATGCTGTCAGATATGGAAGAAGACTAGTGTATTATGACTCCTGTTCAAAAAAAAAAAGAGATAATTTTCTTCAATGTAGTAGAAAAATCAAATTTAGGTGATTTAAAAAGGGTGATTACTGATGTTACTCAATAGTGTGGACAATGATGAAGGCTGTCATTTTATTGAGACACAAGGACATGTTCATATGCTGGAAGTTTGAAAACTGGATGAAGATCAGATATTTTATGGTCTACAGAGAATTTATGGGCATGCATGAATGAAAGTGATGCAACTACTAATTAATTCCTCAAATTTTGGACAAAAATTTAATAGCTCTAGGAGTTCTTAGTTCTCACATTTATTATATTTGATATTTTTTCTATACACATGGACATACAGATTTTATTCTGAATAACCTCATTTTCAAATTAAAAACATTGATTGCAAAAGCACAGCTCACTTAAAATTAGAAACAATCCTATATGTAGGAAGAAGATGCAGGATTTGCTTGTATTTTTAATTTTCTACATTCCAAGTGTTAACCTAATTATACTATCGTTAAAGGTTGCTAGAGATTTATTTATTTATCACTTAATTAATCAACAGCTTTGAAGAAGAAAGCCAATAAAAATCCAGTATACATTGGTAAACTGAAGTTTGGGTTTTTTAATACTGAATTCAAGCAGCATATTAAGCTGGGGAGGGACTTTTTACAAGGGCTTGTAGTGATGGGACTAGGGGTAATGGCTTCAAACTGGAAGAAGGTAGATTTAAATTACAAATTAGGATGAAGTTCTTCAGTGTGAGGGTAATGAGACATAGGAGCAGGTTGCCCAAGGAAGTTGCGGGTGCTCCATTACCGGATTTGTTCAAGACCAGGCTGGATGGGGCTTTGAGCAACCTGGTCTAGTGGGAGGTGTCCCTGCCCATGGCAGGGGGGTTGGAATTAGATGATCTTTAAGGTCTCTTCCAACCCAAACCATTCTATGATTCTCCTCGAGCAGCCAAGGGTGGAGCTGCTTTAGAGCTTGTTAACAAGGCACCAGCCCAGGCTACTTCACCCTGTCTGCAACAGACAGGAGGGCAGCAGGTTTCACAAACCCCCAGTAAAGCAATCCTTTGACTGGTGCTGAGGCTTTCAGACCTAACAAGGTGCTTTGTTGTAGCCCAGAACATATTTCTAGACTGCTCTCCTTCCACCTTCCCAGTTTTATCCCATTTGTGAAGTCCACAAAGGACTCTTTCACACTGGCAGAAAGAATAATTACTCTGATGCATTGCAGTAAGTTGCAATAAATTGCATTGACTTTTATTTTTTCCTCTCTCTTTTTTCCCTCTTCTGCTTCTCATACAATTGATTTCAGGATGAAGCATGCAATCACAACTCACTCACAGTGTCACAGCAGGGACAGAATTACTTGAGGGAAAATGGTTGCATAAAAAATTGTGAATGATTTGATTGTACACTGGGAGCACCCATCATTTTTCTGTCATCAAGGCTGCATCAGGCAAGAGTGAGTCTCACCTGGGAACCATATATCAGGTAACACCATTTGGCTTTGGTCACAGGGACATTCCAACCCAGGCTTTTTTTCACACTTTCAGTCTACTTTTTTTAAATTATTAAGTGCTTGCACTTGCCTGTAATTTTGTATGGTTTTGTCCCTCACCCTAAGAGAGGATTCTGTGAGGGTCTATTACAGTTTCCTTCTTCCTGCAGACCTGAGCTGCTTTTAGGGCTCTTCAGTTCTGGCCATACCAAGGAGACACGGGCAGGAACTTGAGCTAGAATAATGTCAAAAAGCATTTTGATGTTCTCACGGCTTGTTGCAAGTGTGATCAGTGATGGTGGGCAGGCAGAGACAAGGGACAGAAGGGAAGGCAGCACAAAGGATGGAAGAGTGGCATTCTTCACATCACCAAGGCCGGCAGGTCGTGGCCAGGGGTGAGACAGGGATGGGAGGCCAGGCAAGCCAAGTACCACTGAAGATGAGTGTCATTTCTTTTTTAAGGGCAACAAGGATGGGAGAATGCAATGGCAACCATTTTCCTGTGTGAAGACGTCACTGTGGGTGGCAGTGTAAGGTATTGTCCAGTTGCAGGAGGAGCACTCAGTGCAATACCACAAGCAAAAGAAAGGTTGAAAAAGAACAGGGATGATAAAACAGAAATGCCAAAATTTCTAGAGTCAGTTTAAGAGCCTTTGGGTGCCACTGGACAGCAAATACCCTCCAGATGGTAGTATTTCTAGTGCCAGTGATAGATGTTGCCACTAGAGACTTAGTCTCAATAAATTTTACCAGCTTGTTCTCTCCATCTCACTTCTTCCATTAATACTTCCATTTGCTGCAGAGGATGCCCTTAAGATTTATGGCTGTGCAGCAGTGGCATTTTGGACTTCTGTCAGGAATTGCATTTTGTTACAGGAGGCTGAAGATAAATTTTGGAATAAAAATAACTAATTAAAGCTGGTCTGGAAAAAAAATCTAAATTGAAAATAAATTTTAAAAGTTTCCAGTAACCAAATAGCCATCAGAAATGAATATGCTAACAGTAACTGGCTATTATTTTGTGACTGACTATGATCTGGGGCAAAGTTCTTTTCCCTCCTACCTCCTGGAAGAGCTAGTAAGTAGAAGAGAGCAATCCTGGTGTATAAAACATACTGGCCAACTTCTGTTTTCAGTTATTTTACCTCTCTGTAAATCCACTGCAGAATGAAAATCAGTGGATTCAGACTGCCAGCAGAGCCTCAAAAAATCATAGAATTATAGAATGTTAGGGGTTGGAAGGGACCTCTAGAGATCATTGAGTCCAACCACCCTGCCAAAGTAGGATCACCTAGGGCATGTTGCTCAGCAATGCATCCAGATGGGTTTTGAAAGTTTCTAGAGAAGGAGACTCCACAACCTCTCTGGGCAGCCTGTTCCAGTGCTTCATCACCCTCACAGTAAAGAAGTTCCTCCTCATATTGAGGTAGAACCTTCTATGCTCAAGTTTATACCCATTGTTCCTTGTCCTATTGCTGGGCACTACAGAAAAGAGATTGGCTCCTTCCATTTCACACCCACCCTTCAGATATTTATAGACATTAATAAGGTCCCCTCTCAGTCTTCACAAGACTAAACAGCCCCAGTTCCCTCAGTCTTTCTTTGCAGGGGAGATGCTCAAGTCCCCTAATCATCCTTGTTCCTCTCCATTGGACTCTTTCCAGTAGATGCTTGTCTCTCTTAAACTGGGGAGCCCAAAAGTGGACACAGTATTCCAGGTGTGGTCTAACAAGGGCAGAGTAGAGGGGGGGATGACCTCCCTACACCTGCTAGACACGGTTTTCTTAATGCAACCCAGGATGCCATTGGCCTTTCTGGCCACAAGGGCAAATTGCTGTCCCATGGTTAACTTGCTGTCCACTAGGACTCCAAGGTCTTTCTCCGTGGTGCTGCTTTCCATCAGATCAACCCCTAACCTGTACAGTTGCCTAGTGTTATTCCTTCCCAGATGCAGGACTCTACACTTATCGTTACTGAACCTCACGAAGTTCACCTTCACCCAGCTCTCTAGCCTGTCCAGATCTCGTTGAATAGCAGCACAGCCTTCTAGTGTATCAGCCACTCCTCCCAGTTTTGTATCATCAGTAAACTTGGCGAGGGTACATTCTATCCCCTAGTCCAGGTCATTGATGAAGATATTGAACAAAACTGGACCCAGTACAGATCCCTGGGGAACACAGAATCACAGAATTTCTGAGGCTGGAATACACCTCCAAGATCATCAAGTCCAGCCTATGACCCAACACCATGACATCAGCTAGACCATGTCACTAAATGCCACATCCAATCTTTCCTGAAATACCTCCAGGGATGGTGACTCCACCACCTCCCTACTGGCTACAGGCTTCCAGTCTGACTCTGTGCCACTGATCACAACCCTCTGAACTCTGCTGTTAAGCCGGTTTTCAATCCACCTCACAGACCAGTTGTCTATCCCACATTTCTTGAGTTTTTCTACAAGGATGTTATAGGAGACAGTAGCTTTTTACCTTGACTTCAGTAAGGCTTTTGCCTTTGTCAAGGTAAATGACATCCACTGCTCTCCCTTCATCTATCCATTTGGTCATGGATTCACAGAAAGATATCAGATTAGTCAAGCAGGATTTCCCTTTGGTAAATTCATGTTGCCAGGCAAAACCAGCACATGGTTTACCTTCCCAGCTGTGGCATGAATTCTAAGAAACACAAAGCTCTTGTATGAGTGCTGAGAGCAAAGAATGAATTTTGGGGTTTCTCTGGACCTAAGCAAAAAAAAAAAGCAGACAAGCGAGACCCCCATGGAGCTCTTTGGAGATGTCAGAGAAGGAAGATAAAAGAGGAGACAGGAAAGCAGAGACCAAGACAGGCTTGGTCCAGACAGTCCTTGTGCCTTTGTACCTTCCCACTTTTTAAAAAAGCAAAATTTATCACCCCATCCCATTTTTATACTGGGAACATGTTGGAGAAGCAAGGGTAGTTCTTGCACTGCCACTGGATATTAATCTGTGTAGGTCATTTAGCAGTCTTGAAAGGTGCTCTTGGAAGGCAAGATGGAAAGTGCAGAAATCTGTTTAGACTAGAGAGATGAAAAGAGGGATGTGAGCATTGGAAATAACGCAGTGCAATCACAGTATACTGGAAACTCTAGATTAGACTGTCTTCACTCTCAGTTTCAAGTATTTGTGCGTGTCCATGTGCCTGTTTCCAGTCATACTTAGAACAAGTTAATCTAAACAGTGCCATCTACTGCCCATAGGAACAAGTCGCAGCTGTAAGCACAGCAAAGTTGGGTGCTGCATGTGGCTTCTTGCATGAAGCTGGTTTTATGTATCTCAGACCATTTTAGTCCCTTCTTGGGACTATCCAAAAGCTGGGAAAATGGTTGCAGGGGCCAGCAGTTCCAGCAGTGCCACAGCTCTCCTCTCAGCAACACTGAAAAGGATTTTTTTTTTTCGTTGTCAGGTCAGTTCTGATTTTATCATCTCAAGGCAAGCTTAAACTGTCACTGAATGCATCTTGTGTATGACTGTACACCTACACCATCCAACAGCTTAGCGATCTGAAATCATGGATGTGAGAGGCAAGATTCAGCATTGCTGTTTTGTATGCTGATCAAATAACTGTCTGTAGTCAAGTGGAAAGACCATAAAGTTCCTCTATGACCCCATTACTCTTCCTTGGTCACCCATGGCTCTGAAGCTTGTCACAGGACCATGACTCCTCCTCTCTAATTCTCTTGGTTGGGAAAACAGCTATTAGGATTTCCAGGGTGTTTCACTAAAGATCGTGCTCCCTGTCTCCAAATAACAAATTGAAACATATAAATATTTTGTGTAATGCCGGTTTATGTTAAAGCACCACAGTCTGAGTGGCTTTCTGTGGGCTGGGCTTTTTACAGAATAGTTCAACAGTCACTGAGTGACTTTTCAGCTGGTCCTAGGATACTTTTAGTAGCTTTTAGACATCCCCTGTTTCAACTGTGATGGTAGAAGGTCATAAGCTACATGTGTGACATACTCTACACCCATATGTAATTAGGGAGGTGCTGCCATACACCTCCAGTAAAGAGAAGGAAATCTTTGTATGCTGCTTGAGGAAAATGTGCGATATCTCCCTAACTGGAAAGCTTGGATCATTGTTTATTAAATCAGCACATGTCCTCAGTTTGACTAAATGGCTTCTTTTCTTCAGGCAAAATAGACTTCATGTAGTATCTCTTAGATTAGCATTGCTGAAAGCTAAATAAACGCCAGTCATATTGGAAATGTCACATGGTGTTCCTGATTTGTTATGACTCCCGGTTTATTAACTTACAGTTCCTAAACTGTCATTGTCAAAACACCGATACTCAGATATTTCCTTTCTTTCCATGATATTGCAGAACATAAATAACCACCTAATCTCAGTCCTACAAGCCCAAAGAATATGATACTGTAAGACAGACAGTATATTCATTCATGGTGGATAAGTGGTTAATTTGAGCCTAAGTAGATTGCACAGAGAAAACATAGGAAACGTATCTCTGCTAAGCAGTGGGGTCTCCTGGGCTACTAGGGGAAGGCATAGGAGGTGTGGCAGCAGGTTGCAAGAACCTCCCTTGCCTTTTCTCCTGGTTTCTTACTTCAATTCCCAGCACATATGTTCAGCCTCATGTTATGATAAGGTCACAGGCCATTAAGCTGATGATTATCTGCTGTACACTGAGAACATGTTGTTTATATTTTTTGAGCAATATAATGGGCTTCAAATTGTTTGCTTATTACAGCTGCTTGCTGGTCAGCCACTGGAGCAAGCCAGGTTATCCTTTGGAGTAAATCAGTAACCATTCTGAAAAGAGGATAAGAAGGAGAAAATGTAAAGTCAGGTAGTAAGGGGCATCCAAAAAGGTGAAATGGTTGGTTTTGGTTAAATGGTTACCACTAACTGAAGTAACATGCCGGATAAAGAGATAAAAGACCATTAGTCCTCTGCAAGTAGCCACCTACAAGAAGCAGTAAAAACAGATGATGGGATCTAGATGAGATATGGACAGGAGGAAAGTGCACTAAGACTTGAACACTGGCCTAAACAGAAGCTGTTCCTGCAGATTTTCCTGTAAAATAAAACACTTCAGCATTTCAGGAACATTAAAAATCCTTCTCTAGCCTTTTTGATCAGGGACTAGATGGCACTGTGTACCCAAAAAATGAGGTGTTAGTCAGATATTTCTGTACAGTTACAGGCTGAAAGGAATTATAATGAAAAGCTTGACAAAACAGGATCAGCACTGGGACAACGGGGCATCTGATGGTGCGTGTGGTCATATGTACAGAAGCCAGATGTCCCCATCCTGGTTTCCAGACATGCTTGCAGTCCTTTGCCACCATGCTTACCTGATGTGTCAGACTGTTTGCTGGTGTTGGGCAAGAGGCCAGACAGACTCTTGCCCCAAGGGCCTTCCTGCTGAACATACCCATAAGATATTTTTCTGACAGAAGTAGGTGGAAACACCAACATAGCTTGTCCCTGCTGAGGAGCTGCCCTCCTCCCACAGCACCTGCAGGGCTGTTGGGACAAACCTTGGGGATGGAGAGCAACAGATTGCTGTCCATCTTGTGGGGAAGGAAAAATATTTCACTAAAGTATGTGATAAGACATGATAAACCACAGCAAACTACACTCAACTCTAAACTCCAGGGAAATTTAAGACCAGAGGCCACTAGCTTTTATGGATGAAGTTGCCACCATGTTATGTCTCAGTGCCAAAGGCAGTTGATGTTCGTCACAGAAGGAAGGGGTGGGGAAGCAGAGGACAGACCATTCAGAGGAAGCAAACCATTCTCTGAACCACCTACAAATGACAAACAAACACTAACCTGGACACACATTGATTGAGCTGATGGATGCTTATCACAACATGCTGTTTTGATTGCTTTCAGCTATCCTAAGGGAATGAAAGCTTTACTTGTTTTGGCTCTGAAAGACATCCTTCCTCTCTCCTTTTTGTAGGGCTGTTGTCTCTGAGTTTGGCAGACATATAATCCCAAACAAATTGATGGCATAGCTGACTCTCTCTTGCGGCCTGATGGGCCACAGATATGAATACACAGATTAGGTGTCTTTAGAAATGTTCTTGTCCACTGAAAATAGCATCACTGATTTAAAATGACCCTGTGCTGTCTTAAAAATACACAGTAAGCATCACTAACTCTGTCTGACCTGAATCCACCAGACTGGTTTTCCCTGACCCAGCTGCGAGCAGGCTATTCCAAGATGGCTGGGGCAGGCTGGCCAACTGTAGGACAGTCCTAGTCTTTACCTCTGTCAACAATTTTGTGCCTAGCCACTACAGAAAAAATCAAATCATGTAGCACACAAAACTACCAAGCAGGGAAGTCATTAGGACAGAAGAGAAGGCCTGGATAAAAGACTGATGGAAGGCATAAGGGGTAGTAACCTACAGGGGAGCAAATAGTAAATTTATCCCCAAAGACAGAAGATTCCAAGGCAAGTACCAAGATAGGTACTCAGGAACAGAAACTATAAGATGGTCACAACAAACATATGATTTTTAGGAAAGGCTGGTGAACTTTATTCTATGGTATTATTAATCCTTAACATCATTAGATTTCCTGTGAGATTAGGTTATTTGTATTTATAAACAGTGTATAAGCACCTTTTTTTTTTTTTTTTTTCATCAAGCCAAAAGACACTTTTCCATTGTAAAAGACTTCTGTTAAATAGTATACCCATTAGTTTGAACTTCTGGGTAAAATATAAACAGGAAGATAATTAAACTGAGTTGCTTTTGCATAATGCTTTATTGCCAATTGCCATGTTAGGTTTTTCTGAGAAACCAGGAATTTATGTTATATTAAGCTTTAAGTGGATGAATTCTTGCTGTAGAAAGCTAAATGAAAAGTACATGAAAAGTAAAAGTGTCCAAGGCAAATGGTATCAATTAGTGCAAGCAGAATATGAAGACTTGTGCCTTTTTGGTGCCTATGGGAAACAAAAATGCTCCCAGCAAGTGACCAGGAGCAAATAGCAACATCACAATGGGAAATATTCTTTCTCACATCATCAGGGAAGGTTTCTGAAACCATAAATCCAGAAAAAAATCACCTCATGGCTGGTTTTCTGCTACTTCCACCTCTCCTCTTCCTCTTCCTCCCCTTATCCTTCCTATTCTCCTTTTTACCATCAGGGCAGTACACGCAGACATACCTGAGCCAGCTGTTAACATAGATAAACTGGTTAACAGCAGCAGTTACAAACAACATAGGGCACATCCACATCATTCTTTGCAGGAAGCTATGCAATTGCCCATTCTAGACTCCCAAGCTGTCCCCAGCATGGGTGGTGGTCCCCAGCACAACATGAAATATTTGCAGTCTTGAGTGTGCTTGTAAAAACCTCTGATGCCTGTGCAGCTGTTTTGTGTTTGAAATAATAGTTACTGTGAGGTCCAGCATATGTTCAAGATCCTTTCCTTTCCTTTTTTTTTTTTTTTCCTTTCCTTGTATTCATCCCTACACATCCTAGAATCATGCCACATTAGAAATTTTTACATAAATACCAAGTTCAGCTTATCCTCCCCAGCCATCACCTTCCCTTGTAGAACAGAACAACATCAAGTATTTGCAGTGTTGCCTCAGCCCCCACCCCACCCTGCTCCCTCTTACCGCCAGCACAGGGAGCTTTGAGTTTCAAATCCATCTCACCGAGCATGTCACCAAACATAAAGTATGTTTATTAACTTTTCTTTCCAGTAATCAGGGAAATCAGAGAAACTTGGGCAAAATTAAACAGCAAGCAAGCAAATCCTGAAACACTCTGATGACTATGGAAATGAGAGGTTATGTTTTCTATGCTTGGCCTCCATGATACTACCACGCTGCAGTCTCAGTTCAACTTTAAATGAATGTCTTTTTACCGTAACAAGGTTGCAGAGCAAAGCAGCTGTGGTAGGTGAGAGCCATGGCAGGTGACTTGTGAGAATAACTGGAGCATTATTTAGCTAAGTAATGTGGAAATCCACCAACAGCTCCGTGCTTTTGTATGTACTAGGATTTCTCAAGGGACTGGTTGAACTGGTTGAAATGGTTGCTTTAGATAAGCAAAGAGTTGAGAACTGATTATTATAATGACTAAATTTTGTCCAAAAGAGAGTATTTATCCCGTGTTTGACCATGTAAAAGGAGCCAGTAACTGTTCTGCAATAACTGTTCCTCAGTAGCTGTTCTGCTCCTAGCACATGTTCAAGCACATACACTGCTTTTAATGGCAAAGTCGAGCTAAACAGTAACTTTCTCCTCAGCTCTTCAGGAAAAAGTCAGACTATTGCCCAAGTACATGTTCAGCCAGGGCGTGTGCAAACCTAACATGGAGAGCAAAGGTGTTTGGGATTAGCTGGTCTGGAACATGTACAAAAATCATGATAAGAATGCAGTCAGATTTCAGCATCCTTGGCTAAGCATGCAGGACTAAGAGCTAGTAAAAATATATCCTTACACATGACAAAAAGTAAATACACAGCAACCTTCATAAAAGCATTGTAATCATTTAATAGCTATTATCATTTAATAATTTTAGTGTGTATGAAAGCTTTACAGTCATCCTGAACTTAATGGTTTAATGCAGATAGCATTACCACTAATTAGCTGACCTGGGACTTAAGGCAACATACATAGACGTGGGAGGGATTCAAGTTTAAATTCAAAGCCTGTATCTATTATGCTGCAATACCAAATTTCCAAAGTCTCTAATTTCAAATTATGCAAGTTTAGACAGCATCTGTACAAAGCTTATGAGATATTGTTGCCATCCCATTGAATATTTTGCTCTTCTGTGTGGATGTAGTCAATGAATAAATTATTGAGCAGTTATCATGGGTGAATGAACTTTTTGTGGTTTACCACACAATAATTTAGAAATTTTAGCTCTTGTTAAATTCAGTTATTTCCCCTACAGCTTTCAACTAAGAATGGCTTTTAAAGGTGCTGTACTTCTCTTACATGCAAGTGACTTTCCCTCTGCCCCAGAAGAATTAAGAGAATTTACAAGAATGGAGGTTAAGTGGTAGCTGGGGATAAAAACAAAGCTTTAAAAACATTAAAAGTAAGTAGCATAAACTACAGATGAACAGCTAATAAGCTGAACAAAAAATACCTGGTTTAGCTTTCACATGTGCACCTGATCATCCCCAAATACTTTTTAACTGTCTTTGGGGTTTTTTTTTTTTGAGTTTAGGTTTGGTTTGGTTTGGTTTTTTTTTTCTAGTTATACAACTAGCACAGACATGTGAGATTATCATTAAAGTTTAACTAGAAGTGGGGTTTTGTTATTACTGAAAGTATTAGCAACAAATTTTCCTGACATTGTTCATTACAAACGCAGAGCTGAATTCCTACATATTCCTCCAAAAGTTTTGAACATTCATTATAGAAACTTAGAAGCACTGCTAGAAATAATACAGACTTGGACAGGAGTGATATATCCACTGGGTAAATCAGGATCAATCTGTCATAAACAACAGATTTTTATATATA